>JBAMCM010000119.1:0-93264 GCA_037075145.1 Scaptodrosophila latifasciaeformis
TAATTAATTATAAACCAATAAAATATTGAAAACAAGTGAAGTCCAAAACAACAAACTCTGTTCTCTTAATTTAGTGTTTGGTTTTTTATAAAAGAACAATTTCGCGTCACACCCTTCGCAAATAGAACTAGGTGGCATAAATCAATGCCCTCCTCAAAACAATAACTATATAATACTTTAAAATTTTGAATGTAGACTTACCTTCACATGTCTTTGAGCTCTGGTAAAGCTGGGAGTATTTGGATCATTCGCTGGGTGGTGATATTTGTCCAGGAGCGCTTCAATATCCGCATATAAGTTAACACCCCAAATTACTTCGTTCCCAAGCACTGCCCTACACGTGCACTCGTAAGCGTGGAGTAACCTGCTGAATTAGCGTCTGGCCAACATCCGCCATAAGCCACGCGCTGCACCTGCACTTTCCGCCGAAAACACTTCTTCAATTCAAAAATCGTTTTAACGTCATAATTTCTTTATCTTTAAAGATATTATATTCAAATTAAGAAACAATATGAACTTTAAAATACTCAGTAGCTGTGCAAAGTTTTAATAAAATTGGACATCTACATCATATAGCTTCCATAGGGCTAATCGGTCAAAAAATCCGATTTCTGTGCTTTTTTGTCAGAAAACGGGTTATTTATGAACCAATCGCAACCAAATTAAGCATAGGACAGTTTTTAGTATAAGTTTTTAATAACTCCAAATTTTATTGAAATCGGATGACTATATCATATAGCTTCCATAGGGCTAATTGGTCAAGAAATCCGATTTCTGTGCTTTTTTTTTCAGAAAACGGGTTATTTTTGAACCAATCGCAACCAAAGTAAGCACAAGACAGTTTTTAGTATAAGTTTTGAATAACTCCAAATTTTATTGAAATCGGATGACTATATCATATAGCTTCCATAGGGCTAATCGGTCAAAAAAGTCGATTTCTGTGCTTCTTTGTCAGAAAACGGGTTCTTTATGAACCAATCGCATCCAAATTAAGCACAAGACAGTTTTTAGTATAAGCTTTTAATAGCACAAAATTTTGTTGAAATCAGATGGCTATATCATATAGCTCCCATAGGGCTAATCTGACAAAAAAGTCGATTTCTGTGCTGCTTTGTCAGAAAACGGGTTCTTTATGAACCAATCGCATCCAAATTAAGCACAAGACAGTTTTTAGTATAAGTTTTTAATAGCATAAAATTTTGTTGAAATCAGATGGCTATATCATATAGCTCCCATAGGGCTAATCGGACAAAAACTCCGATTTTTTGTTTTTTTTTTTTTGTCAGAAATCGGGTCTTTTATGCACGAATCGCAACCAAAAATACCATATGATAGTTTCTTTTGTAATAACCCAAAAAGCGAAGTTTTAATCTGATAACATAACATATAGTTTCCGTATGGCCTCTTGGAAGTGCAGAAATTGTTTTAACGTCGTAATTTCTTTGGTATTAAAGATATCTCTATTAAATTTGGAAATAAGTCGTGCTTTAGGACACCAATCAATTGTGCAAAATTTAATCGAAATCAGATGGTATTTTTATTATTTTGTCAGAAATACTGATTTACGCTCCCTACAGGTACAGGGTATCTCAAACTCGGATGCGCCCGAGTTTAACGTTCCGAATTTTTTATATAACCGCCAAATAATTTTAAATTAAATCTAATAGCCCCATATTCTGACAAATTCAATTCCAAAAGTGATCTTAGATGCTCTTTACAAAGTTTAAGAAACTCATTTGCACATATTATATTTGTGGCATCAGTGTAGATGCGATAAATTTTGCATGGAAACTTATTGGATGCCGGTGATATTATCATAACATTTTTATTACTGCTCAACTGCTGACATGATGCATCTCTTTGTGCAATCGTCCTTTGGTGTATTTTAAATAATGCTGCTGGAACTGTGATATTACAAACGGTGCAATTGATTTCATTGTCATTTTTTTTTATTTTCTTGGTAACCTGCATTACTTCAAATGCATTACGAGGCCCACTACATTCATTATAATGCTTATTGAAATCGACAAGTCTCAATTTTCATTGCATGCAACTAGAGCTACTTAAGGTGATGCGTTACGAAGACCTTTACACTTATTATAGTGTTTAGCAAATTCCGCGATTTGCAATTTTATACAGCATAAATCGCATGCAATCCTCGATGCCTTTGTTCTCTGCATTTCATTAAATGCGTTACGAGGTCCTTTGCACATGGTATAGTGGGCCATAAAGCCATTAATAGCAAATTTACCATTGCCTAAATCGCAAATTATTGTGTTCATTTTGAATTGATACAATGATCTTATGAAGGTGGAGTTGGTGAAGTGGGCGATAGTGGCACTGGCGAAACGGTTGATGAGCTGGCGAAGCGGATGAGCTGGCGAAGCGGATGAGCTGGCGAAGAGGTTGATGTCGGATCTGATGAGCTGGCGAAGCGGTTGATGTCGGATGTGATGAGCTGGCGAAGCGGATGAGCTGGGCAAGCGGATGAGCTGGCGAAGCGGTTGATGCAGGAGCTGGCGAAGGAGCCGGTAAAATAGGCGATACTGATGCTGGCGGAACCGAAATTGATACGAGGCTGGTGCTAGCGATGCTTATGATGTCTAAAGTAACACTGTGCTCTCACTTTCTTTTGTTGCCCTATGCTCGAAGTCCAATACGGTTAGTAGGTAAAAAACTACTTCGTAAAAGGACATAATGCTTGTGACCTTATAAAATTTATGGACATAGATTTGAAATGTCGAAATGAAATAGAAAAAAAAAACATTGGGCGACCACATTTGAGTACTACAGGTAGAGAGTTAGCCGTAGGTGCAGCTCACAAGTAGTTAGTATATGGGTCCCCGAAACCACTTGAATGTGAAAATTAAAAAATGGAGTGCTAAACGGCACTAACCGCCCCACCAGCAACCGAATCATGTTATCCGCCGCAAAAAGCGGCGTACTTTTGCATACTTTTGTTATCCTCTGAAACGCCATCTATCTTTGTCCGCATGTATCTACCGATCGTATCAACATGGACTAACCACAATATTTGTATGGATACAGTTAAGCACGCCACCTATTTTTCTTTTAAAAATATATTTTTTTACCTAGACACTCCACCACCCACCCAAATTTATCACATGCACCATAAAAAGTGCTATAAGACTGCCATTTATAGCAACTCCCTCAAGTCTGGGCCGCCCATATGTATTCTACTACCCCCATACATTTGATTTCTTAAGAAAAAACCCATTTCCAGAGGGCAATTTAAAAAAAAAAAAAAAAAAAAAAAAAAACAATAAACAATAAACAAAGCTCGGCGCGCTAGTGCGCGCCTCGCTGTAACCGCTGCTTTTTGCGGTGGATAACATAATTGGGTTACTGGTGGGGGCGGTTAGCGCCGTTTAGCACTCGATTTTTTAATTTTCGCATTCCAGTGGTTTCGGGGACCCATATACTCTACCTGCAGTACTCAAGTGTGCTCGCCCAACGTTTTTTTTTGTATTTCATTTGGACATTTCAAATCTATGGCCATAAATTTTTTTACGAAGTAGTTTTTTACCTACTAACCATACTGGACTTCGAGCATAGGGCAATAAAAGAAAGTGAGAGCACAGTGTCACTTTAGACATTATAAGCATCGCTAGCACCAGCCTCGTTCCACAAGCATCAGTATCGCCTATTTCACCAGCTCCTTTGCCAGCTCCTGCATCGACCGCTTCACCAGCTCATCCGCTTCGCCAGCTCATCACATCTGACATCAACCGCTTCGCCAGCTCATCAGATCCGACATCAACCTCTTCGCCAATAATTTGCGATTTATCCAATGGTAAATTTGCTATTATGGCCCACTATACCATGTGCAAAGGACCTCGTAACGCATTTAATGAAATGCAGAGAACAAAGGCATCGAGGATTGCATGCGATTTGTGCTGTATAAAAGTGCAAATCGCGGAATTTGCTAAACACTATAATAAGTGTGAAGGTCTTCGTAACGCATCACCTAAAGTGTCTCTAGTTGCATGCGATCAATGCAAAAGAAAATTGAAACTTGTCAATTTCAATAAGCATTATAATGAATGTAGTGGGCCTCGCAATGCATTTGAAGTAATGCAGGGTCCCAAGAAAATAAAAAAATTAACAATGAAATCAATTGCACCGTTTGTAATATCACAGTTCCAGCAGCATTATTTAAAATACACCAAAGGACGATTGCACATAGAGATGCATCATGTCAGCAGTTGAGCAGTAATAAAAATGTTATGATAATATCACCGGCATCCAATAAGTTTTCATGCAAAATTTATCGCATCTACACTGATGCCACAAATATAATATGTGCAAATGAGTTTTTTGAACTTTGTGAAGAGGATCTAAGATCACTTTTGGAATTGAATTTGTCCGAATATGGGGCTATTAGATTTAATTTAAAATTATTTGGCGATTATATAAAAAGCGTTGAAAATGATTAAATGCAAACAGTCTTAAAACATTTTGTAACGCATTTCGGTAGTCTTTATAATTCTAAAAATATAGATGAAGTGGTAACCGCAATGGTGGAAAATCTCGCTTTGATCGCAAGTGAGTTTCAGGAGAAAGATAGTGGCTGGGCCATCGAAACCACAATTTGTAAACTGGAAAACATCCCAGTTTCAGCATATTGCACTTTGCCATCACACAACAGTGATATCTACTGTTTCAAGTGGTCCGTGCTCTCGGCGATCGCAGTTATAAACTATCCGCGAATGTCAAGAATGGAATTAAGGAAACTTACAAGGACAAGTTTTTACAATGTTTTGACTATTGATTCTTCAGTAATAACATTCCAAGGAAAAACATTAAGGTTCGATGACATTGCTTTTTCTATTGATACAAAAGGAATAAAGCAATTTGAAAAATTGAATCTAGGAATAAGTGCCAATATTTACATGCTAGAAAGAAGTTTAGATGGTCAACATAAAGTGGTTGGTCCTACTAGAAGAACCGATACTATAAGACCATTCCACATAAACATGCTCACAATTTATAATGCAAGGAGTGGCCTGTATCATTTTGTTTTGATAAGGGATTTAAAACGCCTTACTAAGCTTCAATTTACAAGAGTAACAAAAAAAAAAATAGAAAATGTTGTGATAACTGTCAACATTATTACACAAGTGACAATAAAACTCACAGCGAAATGAAATGTGGAAAGGTCACTGCCAATTACCCCAAGCCAGGAACGACAACACGTTTTACGAGTGCACACAAAAAACTTTCACCACCCATGACTATATATGCGGATATTGAAGCGCTCCTGGAGAAATATCACCACCCAGTGAATGATCCAAATACTGCCAGCTTTACAAGAGCTCAAAGACATATGAAGGTTATTCTATATTTAAAATTTTAAAGTATTATATTGTTATTTTTATACTATTTTCACAGAAAAAGAGTATACTCATTTTGCTCTGATGTTTGTAACGCTCAGAACCAAACATCGTAGACCCACAAAAGTTACATATAGAATACTTACATTCACTAGAGGAGTCGATATAGTCATGTCCGTCTGTCCGTCTGTTTCTATGCGATTTAATCAGGCAGTTTAAAAGCTATTTTGCTGAAACCTTCTTTTTTACCTAGGTAGTACACTAGTTTGCATCAGCCGGATCGGATCACTATATCTTATAGCTGACATACGAACCTATATTCGGTTTAGGCCATAACTCACACATTTATTATCCGATCCTGTTGAAATTTAATATGCATATGTTTTTTACAGCAATTAATATATACACCAAATTTTGTTAGGACTACTATATCATATAGCTGTCATACGAACCTAAATCAGTTTTAGGAATAACTCGCACAATTATTGACTGATCTCTTCAAAACTCGGCAAACACGATTTGTACATACTATATCATATATATATCATACAAATCTAAATCGGCCCTATTAACTGACTAACCCCGTTCATGTGATTTACGGCAGAAACAACTGCGAAAAGAGTCTGTAATCTTCGGCACCCCGAAGATAACGTTGGGATTTTTTTTTTAAATTGCCTTTTGGAAATGTTTTTTTTTTTCAAAAATCAAATGTATGGGGGTAGTAGAATACATATGGGCGGCCCAGATTCGAGGGAGTTGCTGTAAATGGCAGTTTTATAGGACTTTTTATGGTGCATGGGTGGTGGGTGGTTTGCGTGGGTGGTGGAGTGTCTTTAATAAAATGGGTAAAAAATATATTTTTGAAAGAAAATTAGGTGGCGTGCTTAACTGTATACATATATACAAATAATATGGTTAGTCCATGTTGGTACGATCGGTAGATACATGCGGACAAGGATAGATGGCGTCTCAGAGGATAACAAAAGTATGCAATGGAAATTATATTTTTAAAAGAAAAATTGATGGCATTTTCTTTCAAGGCGTTAAGAAATCTGCACATGGAACACCCACGCACAGTAATTTCTATTTATTTGGTTCCAAAAGGAATCGTTCAGTCAACTCCTATGAACTTACCTAATGTGTTTATAAATGGTATATGAGACCAAGTGGTTCGGTTCGGGTGGACCACAAGCCTGCCGGCATAACGGCTTCTATGGAAGTTGATCTGATCCCTAAGAAGGGTAACTTTCTTATCTCTTTCGATCACCTTGTTCGTCACGTACCAGGGGAGCCCCGATGCGTGACGTGCAGCTCTCGACTGGACCACTCGGACCCTATTGAGCTGGGATCTGGCGGCAGTTCCCCACACCTGGATGGCATACCTCCACGTTGGAGCTAGTATGGCTTAGATTAAGAGAGCCTTAGAGCTCGTTTGTAGCTTGCTGGAGTGGAAGAGCCAGTCGAGCTCTTTTAGCTTCGCCAAGGACTTAAATTTGACCGACGTTATGTGGGCCTTCCAGGTCAGTCTCCGATCCAGGTGTTCACCTAGTTAGCAGTGCGATGTGACATTGCTGATGAAGTTTCCATCGAAAGTCAGACCTGTGGAAGTTCCGGGCCGCAAGGAAAAAGTTACACAGGCTGACTTTGAGGAGTTAATGACCACATTCCATTTGGCAGTCCATTCTTCAATTGCATGCAGCCATTCCTGGACTGCATTGGAGACAGTTTGCAGTGAAGAATGGGACGCGAGCATGGCGGTGTCTTCGGCGTAAGTGGCCAGGAGCAGCTGAGCCGGGGAAACTTCGGTGTTGTTGGCGGGAGATGGCAAGTCGGCAGTGTACTAGGTGTACAGGAAGGGCCCAAGAACACTTCCCTGTGGAACTCCTGCGTGAATCTCTTCCAGGCTGGACCGAGCATCACGCACTGCAACGTAACACGTCCGATAAGAGATGAAGGATCTCAGGATGGCATAGTAGGTAGCAGGAAGGAGAGCTTTTATATTGAATAGCAGGCCCTCATGCCACACCCTGTCAAACGCTTGCTTCACGTTTGGAAAGACGCCGACCGTGTACAAGCCATGCGTCACCTGGTTTACGAGTCGATGTACTTGTTCAGGGCAGCCATGGGACTTCCTGAAACCAAATTGGTGTCGAGGTAAGTGGTTCACTACTTGCGGCAGTTCCATTAGTCGGGCTAAGAGTATTCTCTCAAAAATCTTGGAGAAAGTTGATAGCAAGCTGATTGAGCGATATGCATCGATCTGTGTTGGTGGCTTTCCGGCTTTAGGTATAATGATGATACGTGCACGCTTCCATTGCCTTGGAAAGTGCCACAGCCTTAGCATGGCATTAAATATTTTTACTAAGTCTATGACTCCTTTGCGTGGCAGAGACTTCGCAGCACGGTTCTCGATGCCATCGTAGCCAGGGGTTTTCTTAATTTGCAGCGCCTTCTGCTGCATCATGACTTCCTACGGTGTGGTATGTCTTATGGGGCGAGACGGTGCAGTCGGAGTGTCCAGGAAATTATTGCGGTTTGAGTCATCTGTTAGGTTGAAGGGCATGAAGGTGGAGCTCAGGTGTGAAGCAAATGTCCTCGCTTTTTCATCGTCCGTCCTGAGCCAGAGGCCACTGTGACTCAGGACGGGTGATTGAAACAACGGCTGTGTCTTGATTCCTCTTGTGAGCCTCCATAACGAAAAAATTGCTGTTGTTATCTGGGCCAGTACCCTCCAGATTTTCTCGTCGGGTCCTGGCTAGCAAACGGTGCAGTCTGTTAGTGGTGCTAGAGTATAGCTGCTTGATGCTAGGATCTCCTGTACCGTCATGTACCGTCTCCTGAGGCGCCTTTTGTGGGAGAGCAGCTCCCTAGCCTCCAAGCTCAAGGTGGGAGCCCTCCTTGCGGTCATGTGACGAGCTTGGTGTGGGGATGGTGAGGCCCTCCGTGCTGCTTCCGCGATTGTAGCTGCGCGGTAATCTACATACGCTTCCAGACTATTGCAGGTGTCAATGGGGATGTTGAGATCTACTGTGGCCTCGATATGCTCCTTGAAGGCCACAGTAATTGCACTAGGTGACAGCATTTTTATGACACCTTTGAATAGCTGGGCGTCTTCATCCAGCTCAAACAGCAGGGGGAGATGGTCAGATGACAGTTCTGTCAGTATTTGCACGTTCATTTCTTGCTATATGAATCCTTTGGAGATCCCGAATTCGATGACACTTAGAGTGGCTCGATAGGGGCAGCAATTAGCTTCTCCAGTTGCAACGATGTCGATACCTTCGCCCGCCAAAGCAGAGAACAGCACCCTGCCTCTACTGCACATCCTGTAGTTTCCCCACCACCTGTGCTTTGCGTTCCAATTAAGCGATGATCAGCTCAACGTCAGCCTCCGTCCAACTGAGGTTAGGAGGGCAGTTTCGCAGTTGCGATAAGCCGGACGCGTTTTTGGTGCAGTGACACAGTTTAGTTTAAGAAACTTACGGTCAAGCCCACAACTGTGGCACAAAGTGTAATAAACGATAACATAATTAAATTAAGTGTTGGCAAGTGAAAGTGTGGCGACTTTTACCAGACAGGGTCTTTTTTTCTTTACTCGGTGAGGCTGGCTCAAGCCTCACTAAAAAA
Source organism: Scaptodrosophila latifasciaeformis (assembly GCA_037075145.1). Classification (NCBI taxonomy): domain Eukaryota; kingdom Metazoa; phylum Arthropoda; class Insecta; order Diptera; family Drosophilidae; genus Scaptodrosophila; species Scaptodrosophila latifasciaeformis. Next base: position 8,982 of record JBAMCM010000119.1, read on the forward strand.
CTCCACGAGGCTATCAGCTGTGAGAGCTTTAAGCTGTAAGAGCCTTAAGCCCTGGCTGGTTTGTGTCCACGGTACACTACTACTTGCAAGGCGTGATCTCTAAGGTCCGTCTGGATCGTGTCTTTGATACTTTGCCGCTAGAACTTTAAGCTTCTATCTGGTTCGAGTTGTCGCTAAGCATTTTTGAAAATGAATAACGGTCCAGAGCATAAATCTATCGATTATGAGTCGATGAAGCTAATTGCTGGCGCGAGCCCAAAAGAGATACGGGAGAAAACGAAGAAGAACTGGCTAAGTGAAGATCCAGCCCTCGCTACTAGCAGTATTTCAAACACCTACTGGAGTACGACCTTCACACTGAGCTCCACCAGTTCGACTATCTCATCCGCGTACATCTTCACCTCCTCCTTGAGCTCTACTGCTGCCAATACAACTCACAACAGTGCATCTGTCAGCTCAATCGCGTAGACACAATCTGCCACCGGCTGGCAGGATGTCTCCTTTAAATCAAGAAATGGAGGAATCAAAAAGAGAGCAGGCGCGGTCCTCTCCCCTAAAATGGTAAAAAATGTGGCATCTGATAAGCCGGCAAAAAAACTCTGCGAATCACTTCCAAACCCTAAGCGACGAGGAAGATATGGTCCTGGGCGAGGTATCTTCGAATGACGACGACGAGCCATGCTCCTCGAAAACCGCGCACAACGGTGCCGCAAGGAAAGCAGGACCAAAACAACAGCTGAAAGGTGCTCACCAAACAGTACCAGCCGCCCCGAAATAAAGTCGTCACTCTAAGGTGCCTAGAATGATGTTTGCCAATGTGGTGAACAGCGAGATGGACGCCCTTGCTATACAATCAAGGCCCTAAATTCGGGAGACTGCGCTGTTCAGTGCAACACCCCCGATAGCTACAGGCTAGTGGCCCGGCACTTTCGCGACTAAGGATCCCTATTTCATCACCACCAGCTTCCGGAGGACCGACCCTACAAAATAGTCATGCGCAATATTCACCACGGAGTCCCATCGGAGGATATCATCGCAAACCTCCAGAACGAAGGACACAACGTTGTACGGATTTATACCCCGCGCAACAACCTCTTTTCCTCTTAATATGAGGTTCATTGACCTCAAAGGCGGAGAACAACAATCAAGTAAAGAGCATACCGGTTGTCTGCAGGCACAGGGTAACATGGGAGAAGCCCCGTAAGCAACCGGAGCCGATACAATGCCACAGGTACCAAGGCTATGGTCATATCAAGGCATATTGTTCTCGGCACTATATATGCAGAGAATGTGGAGACAATCAATCCACTGAAGAGTGTAAGCTGGAACAGGACGAGGCCAGATTCTGCTTTCACTGTGGCGGCCCCCATGCAGCCAACTTTAAAGGTTGCAAAAAGTATCTGCTAGAGGCTTCTAACCGCAAACACCAACGGAAGGTCAGTGAACCCTCTGTTTCTGGTCCTGCAAGAGGACCACACCAACCCAGTCCACCAGCCCACATGTCTGGAAAGCCTTCATTTACGAATATTGTAAGAGGAAGTCAGCCCGTCGCCAAGCCTGCCGCTACTGTCCCCCATGCAAGCGCTAATCTAGAGTCCAAGCTGGAGCAGCTGTTTACTAGGCTTGACAGGATGATGTCACTAGTCGCAACGCTAATGCAACTGCTCCTGCAAACTCGCACCTTCCCTTCTGCTGCTCAAAATGGGTCCTCTAAAGGTAGCAGCTTGGAATGGCAATGGATGACAGCAAACACGGAGGTGCGGCAATCCTTATCAGATCACTCATCACCCATCAATCTTTCTCCACCCTGTCGGAAAATCCTATCCAGGCAGCAGTTATCCAGCTGACGGCAAGCAGGGGTACCTTTAACAAAATAGATGGCGTTGTAAAGTATCTGCCATCTAGTGCTCATATCTGTAAACAGTTTAACATAATAGTTGAAATGATAGAAAATGGATTTTGGGTGTGCAGGTGAATAAGTTATATTCTTCACTCATGTGTATTCCACTACCCCCATGCATTTGATTTTTGAAAAAAGCACCATTTCCAATAGGCAATTAAAAAAAAAAAAAAAAAAAATCCCAACATTATCTTCGGGGTGCCGAAGATTACAGACTCTTTTCGCAGTTGTTTCTGCCGTAAATCACATGAACGGGGTTGGTCAGTTAATAGGACCGATTTCGATTTGTATGACAGCTATATGATATAGTAGTCCGATTTTAATAAAATTCAGCACAAACGCGTATAATTATGTAAAAAACGTGTTTGCCGAGTTTTGAAGAGATCAGTCAATAAATGTGCGAGTTATTCCTAAAACCGATTTAGGTTCGTATGCAGCTTGATAATTAGGTTCGTATGGCAGCTATAAGATAAAGTGGTCCGACCCGGGCAAAATTTGGTACCATTATCTATCGTTATATGAAACATACGCATGCCAAATTTGAATATGATCGGATAATAAATGTCGGAGTTATTCCCTAAACCGATTTAGTTCCGTATGACAGCTATATGATATAGTAATCCGATTTTAATAAAATTCAGCACATTTATGTGTATTTATGTGCTAAACGTGTTTGCCGAGTTTTGAAGAGATCAATCAATAAATGTGTGAGTTATGACAGCTATATGATATAGTGGTCCGATCCGGCCGATTCAAACTAGTGTACTACCTAGGTAAAAAAGAAGGCAATATACCAAATTTTAGCAAAATAGCTTTTAAACTGACAGATTAAATCGCACAGAAACAGAGGGACAGACGGACATGGCTATATCGACTCCTCTAGTGATTCTAAGTATTCTAGATGTAACTTTTGTGGGTCTACGATGTTTGGTTCTGTGCGTTACAAACATCAGAGCACAATGATTATACTCTTTTTTCTGTGAAAAGAGTATAAAAATAACTATATAATACTTTAAAATTTTAAATATAGAATAACCTTCATATGTCTTTGAGCTCTTGTAAAGCTGAGAGTATTTGGATCATTCACTGGGTGGTGATATTTCTACAGGATCGCTTCAATATCCGCATATATAGTCATGGGTGGTGAAAGTTTTTTGTGTGCACTCGTAAAACGCGTTGTCGTTCCTGGCTTGGGGTAATTGGCAGTGACACATTTCTTTTCGCTGTGAGTTTTATTGTCACTTGTGTAATAATGTTGACAGTTATCACAACATTTTCCATTTTTTTTGTTACTCTTGTAAATTGAAGCTTAGTGAGGCGTTTTAAGTCCCTTATCAAAACAAAATGATACAGGCCACTACTCGCATTATAAATTGTGAGCATGTTTATGTGGAATGGTCTTATAGTATCGGATCTTTTAGTAGGATCAACCATTTTATGTTGACCATCTAAACTTCTTTCTAGCATGTAAATATTGGCACTTATTCCTGGATTCAATTTTTCAAATTGCTTTATTCCTTTGGTATCAATAGAAAAAGCAATGTCATTGAACCTTAATGTTTTTCCTTGGAATGTTATTACTGAAGAATCAATAGTAAAAACTTGTCCTTGTAAGTTCCCTTAATTCCATTCTTGACATTCGCGGATAGTTTATAACTGCGATCGCCGAGAGCACGGACCACTTGAAACAGTAGATATCACTGTTGTGTGATGGCAAAGTGCAATATGCTGAACCTGGGATATTTTCCAGTTTACAAATTGTGGTTTCGAAGAATTTAAACCTCTCGATGGCCCAGCCACTATCTTTCTCCTGAAACTCACTTGCGATCAAAGGGAGATTTTCCACCATTGCGGTTAGCACTTCATCTATATCTTTAGTATTATAAAGACTACCGAAATGCGTTACAAAATGTTTAAGACAATTTTCATTTAATCATTTTCAACGTTTTTTATATAATCGCCAAATAATTTTAAATTAAATCAAATAGCCCCATATTCGGACAAATTCAATTCTAAAAGTGATCTTAGATGCTCTTTACAAAGTTTAAGAAACTCATTTGCACATATTATATTTGTGGCATCAGTGTAGATGCGATAAATTTTGCATGGAAACTTATTGGATGCCGGTGATATTATCATAACATTTTTATTACTGCTCAACTGCTGACATGATGCATTTCTATGTGCAATCGTCCTTTGGTGTATTTTAAATAATGCTGCTGGAACTGTGATATTACAAACGGTGCAATTGATTTCATTGTCATTTTTTTTATTTTCTTGGAACCCTGCATTACTTCAAATGCATTGCGAGGGCCAGTACATTCATTATAATGCTTATTGAAATTGACAAGTTTTAATTTTCTTTTGACTTGATCGCATGCAACTAGAGACACTTTAGGTGATGCGTTACGAAGGCCTTCACACTTATTATAGTGTTTAGCAAATTCCGCGTTTTGCACTTTTATACAGCATAAATCGCATGCAATCCTCGATGCCTTTGTTCTCTGCATTTCATTAAATGCGTTACGAGGTCCTTTGCACATGGTATAGTGGGCCATAAAGCCATTAATAGCAAATTTACCATTGCCTAAATCGCAAATTATTGTGTTCATTTTGAATTGATACGATGATCTTATGAAGGTGGAGTTGGTGAAGTGGGCGATAGTGGCACTGGCGAAACGGTTGATGAGCTGGCGAAGCGGATGAGCTGGCGAAGAGGTTGATGTCGGATCTGATGAGCTGGCGATGCGGTTGATGTCGGATGTGATGAGCTGGCGAAGCGGATGAGCTGGGCAAGCGGATGAGCTGGCGAAGCGGTTGATGCAGGAGCTGGCGAAGGAGCCGGTAAAATAGGCGATACTGATGCTGGCGGAACCGAAATTGATACGAGGCTGGTGCTAGCGATGCTTATGATGTCTAAAGTAAGACTGTGCTCTCACTTTCTTTTGTTGCCCTATGCTCGAAGTCCAATACGGTTAGTAGGTAAAAAACTACTTCGTAAAAGGACACAATGCTTGTGACCTTAGCACTCATAAAATAAAAATTTATGGCAATAGATTTGAAATGTCGAAATGAAATAGAAAAAAAACATTGGGCGACCACATTTGAGTACTGCAGGTAGAGAGTTAGCCGTAGGTGCTGCTCACAAGTAGTTAGTATATGGGTCACCGAAACCACTTGAATGTGAAAATTAAAAAATGGAGTGCTAAACGGCGCTAACCGCCCCCACCAGCAACCGAATTATGTTATCCGCCGCGAATAGCGGCGGTTACAGCGAGGCGCGAGTTACCTCCGGGGAGCTTGTAATGCGGAAGAGAGTTTGTGAGGTCCAGAACGAAGTCACGGCTATCTCCGAGGGATTCAATCAGTAATTTGTTGCGAGAGGAATTCAATCAGTAATTTGTTTGAGATTTTATATAGATATGTCCACAAGTGCTTGGTGCTCAACATCGACTGATCGTCGCATTTTTTCTTAGTCTTAAATAAGCTAATAGTGAATATGTATGTATGTGTTACAATGTTAAAGTTCTTAGAAATAAAGTATCTGACACAGCAGAAAGTATAAGTATGTTTATAAGTATGTATATGGAATCGTATGCGTTGCCCTGTCTGAGCGAAAAGAATGTGGTGTCAGCTTTCTGGGCGGATGACGGCGGCTGTTGTTGAGTCGTACCTGTTAATAATATATTTAATCCGGCTTGTATGGACCGAATTTCATTTCCTTTTTTATTTTATTTTATTTTATTTTTAAATCAAACTTAGATACACTTTCTTGTCTGCCTTCATTGGCACGCGCTTATATGTCGACTTATGGGTATTGACACTTTCGAACAACTGTGTCGTAGAACTTAAATTTTTATCATAAAGAGAACGATTCATTCGTTCCGTCTGATCTTCGAAAGAACTAAAAAGACAAATTAGATCGATTACACTCGTACATTAAAACTAACGTTCTTTTCCAACACTAGATCGGTTACAATCATGAGTTCAAATTAACGTTCTTTCACAACATTCTCCTCCCAAGTATTGCTCATTCAAAGGCAATACTTATACGTCGCAAACATTTAACTTAATTAATTTTACAACTGGTCTCTTATAAATATTTGTATTGGTTTTAACTTCTGCGGATCTTATGCGACCGTCAGGAGCAGGAAATGTTTTAGTTATTATGCCCTTGGGCCAACAGTTCCTTGGTAGATCAGGTTCCAACATAAGCACAACATCTCCCATCTTTAAAGGTTTATTATCTTTAAGCCATTTCCGGCTGTACAATAAGTATTGTCTATACTCGTGTCTCCACTTCTGCCAGAATACATCTGCCAATCTTTGGGAAGCTTTCCAGTTATTTAGACAATTGAGATCGGTGTTGCTTACGTTTGCATAAAAGGAATCTCTAAATTTAGGACCTATTAATATGTCATTTGGTGTTAGTGGCGTCGAATCGATTGAGTCAGCAGTAAAATATAGTAACGGTCGACTATTCATTATAAATTCAATTTCCGCAAACAGTGTTCTTAAAACGTACTCTCTCGGATAACGTTCCTTGAGAATAAATGATAAATACTTTTTAATCGATTGGATTAGTCTTTCCCAGGCTCCTCCCATGTGGGGGCTTAGTGGTGGATTAAATGTCCATTTACATCTTTTCGATGTAAGAAACTGTATGAACTGAGCCTTTGGCCATTGACTCAAAACCTCTGTTATTTCTTTATTAGCCTTAACAAAATTAGTTCCATTGTCGGAGTATATTTCTTCAGGGAACCCTCTACGGCCAGTAAACTGACGAAATACATGCATAAATGCATTACATGATAAGTCTTCACTAATCTCAAGATGTACACCACGAGTGGCCATACATGTGAATATATCGCCATATCTTTTAACATGAGATCTGTTAATGAGAACCTCAATTGGTCCGAAGTAATCTATGCCCACTTTCAAAAATGGTCTGGCCGTTGGAGTCACTCGGCATTGGGGAAGTTGTCCCATTCGTGGTATTTGTGGCATAGCATTTTTGTTTTTACAAAATTGACATAATCGAATTACTTTTTTGACTGTATTTCGGCATTGAATTATCCAAAATTTCTTTCTTAGACTAACTATCAACGTATCCACAGATATGTGGCAATTCTTTACATGATAGTAGTGTATTATTAGCGTCACTATTAAACTGTCTTTGGGCAACACAATCGGATTCTTAGAATCATAATCGAAGTCGGAAATGTTATCCAACCGTCCTTTTAGTCTGAGTAGTCCATTGTCCGATATGATCACCGGAAGTGATTTCAGTCTGCTTGAACTATGAACAGGTTTTCCTTTTACTAAGCAATCTATCTCTCTACCATAATACCTCTTCTGTATAGTCGAAAATATCAAAAATTCAGCCTGTTCAATATCCCGTGTTGTCAACTCTCCCTCAAAACGTTTCCCTTTTTCCCTTTTGAGATTATTTTGGTATCGTAAAATCCAAGCCGTTGTTCTGAGGTATCTCATCCACTTGGAAAATCTCTCCGGGTTTGGAAGAACAACCGAGTCCTCAATAGTTGTATGTACATTAACATATTCCACTTTACTATCGTCTTTGTCTATTGAAGAGTCATATGACAATTTTCCATCCGGCCATTGTGATTCCGGTTCGCCTAAAAATCTGGGTCCCTTCAACCAAACACTAGTCGGTGAAAAGTCAATGTCATGGATTTTAGTGGCTTCGTCTGCCGGGTTTAGCTTAGTCGGAATATATCTCTAGTTGTTGGCATTAGTTAATTCTTGAATCTCACCTAATCGTTGAGAAACAAATGTTTTAAATCTTTTGCTACTTGATTTCAACCAATAAAGGATTATCTGAGCGTCTGTCCATAAATAAGTCTTTACTATCTTTATATTGAGTGTTTTGATTATTGACTCACTCAGTCGTGGTATCGACATTGGTTTAAGTGGGGCGACTCTGGCTTTTGCTAACACTAGTGACGTATCAATGTTGGTCCCGTCATTAAATCTTAGGTATGCACACGCTGCATATGCTAGTCTTGATGCATCACAAAATATGTGGAGTTGTATATTACAGCCCTTTAAGTCTAAGTGTGTCATTCTTCTTTGAATATTTAATTGTTTTAATCGAAAGCTATTCTCACATATCTTTGCCCAGAGTGCATATTGTTCATCTATTATGGCGTCATCCCATCCTATTCCACTCTCCCAAACGGCTTGTAGTAAGATTTTGTTTGCTATTGTGACATTAGAAAGAAAACCCAATGGATCATAAATAGACATTGTTAGTTTCAGAATTTCTCGTTTGGTTGGACGTCTCTCGAGGTCAAGAATATTACGGTATGTTTCTAGAAATTTCATATTGAATGAAAAAATATCCTTTTCATAATCCCACATTAATCCCAAAACGCGTTCTTCAGTCAGTCTTTTAATCTTTGATGATGACTGCCTAGGCTTACAATTGCTCCCAATCTGTACTGAAACTTCACTAGCATTAGATATCCAATTGCACATCTCAAAGCCAGCTTGTTTATAGACAAAAGTGACATCCTTTATTAACTTAACAGCTTTTTCAATATCTTCTGCCCCTCCCAGGTAATCATCCATGTAATGTCTTGACACTATTTCCTCACAGGCCTGTGGAAATTCACTTTGAAAATCCATAGCATTACAATTTCTGGTATGTTGGCCAATACAGGGGCTACATTTAGCGCCGAAAAACAAAACCTGTATTTCGTATATGTCGGGGGTTCTTTCTCGGTCTCTTTCTCTCCATAGGATTCTTTGTGCATGTCTATCTTCTGGTATTATTCCAATTTGCAAGAACATCTCGCGTATGTCACCAACAAATGCTATTTTGTGTTGTCGAAAATTCATAATGACAGACTCCAATTCATTATATAGATCTGGTCCGGTCAGTAGGTAATCGTTCAAACTACTTCCATGGCTTTTAGCTGCTGCGTCAAAAACAATTCTTAATTTGTTTGGCTTATTAACATTCTGAACACCGAAGTGTGGAAGATAATATGTCAGGAGGTGTCCGTTCAAGATGTCTTTAGAATCAAGTTTCTTAATATAACCTTTTGTAATATATGATTCAAATACTTCATAATACCTTTGTCCAAATATAACATTCTTATCTATTTTCTTCTCCAACATAAGAAGTCTATGATATGCATTTTGATAACTTTCCTGCAATTGAACGACTTTGTCTTTCCATAGTAAACCGCATTCAAACTTTGAACCCTTTCTCTGTAGAGTTTTGTCGATTATATCTATACATCTTTTATCATCCAATGAAACCAGATCATCCTTTGAAATTGTCATTTTGCTGTCTAATGCCCAGTAGGACTTTACTAAATCATGTAATACACCCAAGTCGTCAGTCTCCTCCTCACTACTTTGGCATTCTTTTATATGGAACATAAAATTCGTTTGGTTCTCTGGATTTGTCACATCGACGTTGCCATGAATAACCCATCCTAAAAGCGTTTTACTACTTGCTGGTCCATTGAAGGATTCATGTTTAACTTTCCGAGTCACTATCAGTCCCCAATTATCTTTAAAATTTTCCAAGAACTTCCATTTCCGGGCCATGTCATCAACTTGGATAGTCTGGCTTGGCAAGTTCAAATCCGATATTGTTTTTGCTTTACGTACAGTAAATGTCTTAGTGTTGGTGGACCTTCCCTTAATGCGTACACTAACTATTCTGGAATTATCCTGTTCATATGTTTCACTGTTGGTCCATTGCATTTTAAAGTGGTGTATTGGACCGTCCAATTCAAGGTCGTTTGCAATCTGTTCGTCAATTAGAGTAGTAGTGGAAGCTTCGTCCAAAAGTGCATATGTGTGAATTTGTTTTCTGGGGCCAAGAAGTATTACAGGTATAATCTTAAGTAGTACCTTACTTTGGTCAAAATTGATATTACAATTTGTTTCTGTTGACAATTCTTGATTCTGAGTTTTTGCTGATGTTGGACTCTGTCTCACCAAGACTTCTGGCTTTTCTTTATGTAATAGTGTATGGTGATTATAAGTACAATTATTGATATTACAAGTTTTTTTTCGTTTACAAATTTTTAAAGAATGATTTTTTCCAAGGCATGCAATACAAAGGTGATTTTTGGAGACATGCTCCCAGCGCTTATCAATATTTAAGTTCTTAAATTTATTACAAAAATTCACATAGTGATTTGTGGCTTTACAAAAATTACATATTTTATTTGTTTCCTGTCTCTGGTCATTTATATTCTCGTTAACCACGAGTGTTGTTTCTTTCGACCTGCCTAAACCGTATCCTAACAGCTGTGCGGCTTTAGTCTTTTTCTCGAGCCATTTTTGGAATATTTGTAATTTTGGAACATTTTGATCACATTCTTGATAATGCTGCATAAATGCCATTCTTTGATGTATTGGGAATTTATCTAATATTTCATCAAACAAAATAGGATTTCGTAGATGGTCATCCTCAATCGCTAACAATGTATGTGTCAAATTTACAATAAGGTCAAATAGTTGAATTAGTTTTTCCAATTTGTCATCTTTTAATGATGGAAAACCTCGAATTTTATCTACCAAATGTCGAACTATATGAGTCGAATCGCCAAATAGTTTCTTTAATAATTCTATAATAGTATCTACATTTTTTGGCAATAAAAGTAGTGAAACGACTGCATCGCTGGCTCTGCCTGATAGGCACTTTCTTGGACGGATAATATTCTCATTGTCTGTAAACTTACAAATTTCTGTGCTTGTAATGAATTCTGCATAAAATATGGGCCACTCTAAGGGATCACCTGAAAACTTTGGTAGATCCTGTGTGATAGTTTGTCGAGCCATAAAGCTTTGCAGCACATTATAATTGCTAGTATCAATGTCACTATTTTTGTCGTATTCCAACTTACGTGGTTGTTGTCTAACCCATTCGTGCGTTCTGGCTTCCGGTCCTGTCTCGTCCTGATGTGTCTTTGTGTCTTCCAGGCTGTGGTCTTCTTTGGATCGTTCTGCTTCGAGCTGCTCTTGAAGTTCGGCTTGTTGTCTGGCTAGAAATGTCATCTGTATTTCTAATTCGTGAATCCTGGTTGACTTCTTTGAATGTTTTGAGCTTACTGATGTTTTGTCCGTTTGATCGTCATCAGGTGTCCGTATTGGTTTCACACGTTTATCTGCACTACCAATTCCTGTGATAACTTGGTTCTTTGATGAGGTAGGCACTACTTGGAATTCATCGTTGACATTGATAGAAGCCGCCAATGTCTGCTTTTTCGCATTTGCTTTTGTTGTTGATCGAGTTGTCGGCATGATGAAATTAATTTATTTCTCTAACGGGTCGTCTGCAACTGTGTTGCTAGTATGTACACTCTCGGTGGTGTAATTCCGAAAATTCCAGTGGCGTCGCGGTTTGCAACTGTCTGTTGCGTAGTATACTAAGGCGTCGTTTTTTACAACTGTCTGTCGCGTAGTATACTAAGGCGCCGTCTTTTGCAACTGTCTGTTGCTGTGTGTATTCAAATGCGTTGTTTTTTGCAACTGTCTGCTGCTGTGTGTGAAAGCAAGGTCAGTACAACTGTCTGTTGTTCAGGCGCTTCCAAACGAATATTTTTTTTCTTTTTCGACCACTAGAACAAACTTGTAAAGTCGAATCCATATGCTAAATCGAAAGGCTCCGAAGGACCATGTTGTTGAGTCGTACCTGTTAATAATATATTTAATCCGGCTTGTATGGACCGAATTTCATTTCCTTTTTTATTTTATTTTATTTTATTTTATTTTATTTTTAAATCAAACTTAGATACACTTTCTTGTCTGCCTTCATTGGCACGCGCTTATATGTCGACTTATGGGTATTGACACTTTCGAACAACTGTGTCGTAGAACTTAAATTTTTATCATAAAAAGAACGATTCATTCGTTCCGTCTGATTTTCGAAAGAACTAAAAAGACAAATTAGATCGATTACACTCGTACATTAAAACTAACGTTCTTTTCCAACACTAGATCGGTTACAATCATGAGTTCAAATTAACGTTCTTTCACAACAGCGGCTGACTCGCCGTTGATGTTTATGTTGCAACTTTGTATCGCAAAGCTTCCCGGTTCGATGTCTTCTATTTGTGTAGGCGAGGTGGTTTAGGGGGAGGGGTGGTGTATAGTACCGATGGGTCGGTAACTCCTCCCCCCCCCCCCAGTTTGGAGCGACGGCCATAACGGAGGAATTGGTGGAGCGACGATTGGAAGGATGTGTTCGGGCCCGGTATGGAAGATGTGGGTGTCCCTACGAAGTGTCCAGGTGAGTATTACGGCGATTAGGGATGTGGTGAAGAGGATGTACTGGGTTGTCGAGTGTCGAGCGTTTCCTGTGGTGACGACCAGTAGTTTGTTGGATGTTGTGATCGTATCCAGGTGAAGTCTTTCTAAGGTAAGTACGTTGACAGCGGCATTTTTTATTAGTTTCCGCATTGGTGGTAGGAAGAAGTCGGGATGCTCTTCTGTTGATACCACCGTGTTGTCGTAGTTAATTTCATTGATTTGTAATGTGCAATTATTATATTTAATTATAGCCGATCCGTTGATGTTCGTTATGGTTTGGTTGGAGGAGATGATTGGGAGGTTGTACCCGTTAAATATAAATATGAAGCCTTTTTCCGGTTCGAAGACATCAGTCGTGAGTCCCGTTTCCTTCATGTCGCAGTAGCTGGTTTTATTCTGGATAAGGTGTCCCAGGCAAGTATTATTATTAGGCCATTGATGGAATCGATTTCGCAGATGAATTGTTCTTCAATTACAGGGCATTTATACATAGTTGAAAACATACTATTAATTTTGTTATTATATATTAAGTACTTAGGTGCTATTACAAATTGTGTGGAGTTAATTGGAAGTGGAATTAATCTTGCCATTTCATAGTTAGAATTAATAAAAATAGGGATTTTGATACTGAAAATTATTTTGTCTTGGTAATTGACTGTGTTCATTTTTAACAGGTTATAAATGTGTTGTTCGGATTTTATTGAAACCCAAAACTAGGGTTTCAAAAATTTGTTTCATTTTGGTTATTTCTGTCTTATCTAATATGAGTTTTGGGATAACATTAATTTTGGCAAGCAGTGTACTTTCTATAATGTCATTTAAATGGCTAAGTAATAAATCTATATTATAATTAAGCCTATTTATATACTGTAGTTTCTTTATATCTTCTTCATTGTTATATATTTTTTTTTGTAAATTGTATTTTCAATGTTTTCGAAGAAGTTTTTAATTAAATTCTGTTCGTTGTTAATGTGTCTTGTTAAGTTATCGAACCGTAGTTGAACTTCATCATTAAATGAGTTCTGTATTTCGAAGTTATTTGAGATGGTGGTGGATTGGCTTTTTAGGTGGTTAATTTCCGTTTCTATATTCTTTGCATCATTGGCGTCCATGTTGCCAGTGACGACTTTGACTAAACTACCTAACCCGTTAATAAGACCTCTTTTGTGGCGTGAAAAGGGTGTTAGTGCGTCTATTTTACTTTGAGTTTGGGCGAGCTTAGCATTTAGTATTAATATGGAGTCGGTGAGTGTTTCATCGTGTCCTAGGGTATCGATAGTGTGATATAATTTTTCGATACAGTTGGTGTATTCGGACAGATCGATTATGTGGCTAATTTTTTTATAGTTTCCTATCACGAGTGTTTTCCCTAGCGGCACTTTAGCTAAGAGGTTGGTGTTATTGAAGTTGTGGATGGAGATAGATTGGTATGCCCCATAGAAGGATCTGGAATGCAGGTGGAAAGGCTTAAGTCATTTGGAGGTTTGAATACTTTTCTAATTTTTGATTTGTGGATCTTTTGGTTTTTTGTAGTTACTAGAGTTTTTCCTTTGTCTTTTGTTGTTCTGTGTAAGGAAAACCGAGGTGTTAATTTATTTCTCCTGTTCTCCTTTCTGAAAATTGTGCTGTTAGGTTGTATTGTTGTTGGTTCTACTCTGTTTGTGTTTAGCTTTTCTGTCCTTTGCTGGGCGTTTGTGGACAATTTTTCTTTTATTTCGGACTGCTGGAATGACGTGACATGGAGAAGTATATTATATTGAGAGCAGAACTTTCGAAATATGTCGTTGCAAAATTTTACTCCTTCGTCGTGTATTAGTTTTTAGGGTAGTCCAAATTGACTGAAAAAGTTTTTTATAGCTTTGGTACAATTGATACCGTTTCTATTTGGAATGGGGTAAACGTCTGCGAATTTGGAGAACTTGTCTATGATTGTCAGGTTAAATTTATTGTTAATGGTGTACACGTCTATGTGTACTATGTCGAGGGGTTTCGTTGGGGTTTCTGGGGTTTCAAATAAAATGTTTTGTGGTTGCCTATCGTACTTAAACTTTAGACAGGTTTCACAATTTATAATTAATTCAGAGATTTTGCTTTTCATATTGGGGAAGTAGGTTTCTCGTTTGAGGTGGAGGAATGTTTCATCTATGCCTCTATGATTGCTATTAATGTGATATTCGTGAATGAATTTATTTTGTTCGGGGGTTCCTACGATTTCGTGGAGAAGTGATTTGCATCTGATAATTTTAAAGTGTTTTTTGTGGGGAAGGCGAGAAAATTATAATATCGTCAAGATAAACTAGGCAAATGGTGCCGTTAAGGTCGACAAGAACGCTGTCCATAACCCGTTGAAAGGTAGGCGGTGCGTTTTTTAAGCCGAAGGGCATTTGTATGAATTCATAGTGACCCCCTTCGACTGTAAAGGCTGTTTTGGCAATATCTTCTTGTTTCATCTCGATTTGATGAAAACCGCTAGTTAGGTCAAGCGTTGAAAAGTATTTTGCCTTGCCTATGTTAACTAATATATCATTTATGTTTGGCATGGGGTATCTGTCCGAAATGGTTTTGTCGTTGAGTTTGCGGTAGTCTACTACAAGTCGCCATTTCCTGTTCCCTGTTCCGTCGAGCTTTTTTGGGACCACCCACACCGGGGCGCTCCAAGGGGAGTGGCTAGATCTAATAATTTGTTGGTCTAACATGGATTCGATTTGTTTTTTGACTTCTGTTTTATGGACAAAAGGGTATCTGTAGGATTTTGCGTGGATTGGAGTGTTGTCTATGGTGGGGATGGAGTGTGTGATTTTGTTGGTAAAAGTTAATGGTGTTTCTGGGTTGTAGAATATGTCACGAAATTGTTTGCATAGAGTTGTTAAGGTTGATTTTTCTTCTGGGTTAAAGTGTTCTGTTAGGATTTGTAATTGGGCTTGGGGGGTATCGTTATTGAGAGGTGTGGCTGATATGTTAAAGAACTCGATATGGTCATTTTTATTGTAAAGGGTGGTTTGTAGGGGATATTCTAGGTATAGTAGTTTATCTGAGTCGGATTGGTTAGAGATTTCAACATTGGCAATATTATTGTTTGATTTATATAGTCCCTCTGATAGCGATAACTCGTTGTTTAGTTGTGTGGTACAACAATAGAATTCCCCATGCTTAGTCTTTACTGGTAGTGGTAAGATAACTTTACTGTAGGCAGGAATGTTAAAAATATTTGTAGCTTGGTTAGTGCACAAGAATATTGGGAGTGTAGACTTTGAAGTTACTAGTTGTAAATTTACTAGGTCTATTTTTGCTTCTAGGTATGATAATAGGTCCATTCCTATGAGACCATTGAAATACGAATGAAATTTGAATTTAAGTAGGGTAATTTGACCTTCGGTTTTGAACTCGGGTGGCATTGGGAATATTGCCTTTTCCTCAATTTTGAAACTATTTAGTGGTGTTGTAATTGAGGTGGATATTGGTAGGATTGTGCACTCTAGTTGGTTAGCAGATTCTGGGTCAATGAAGGAGTTATTGGATCCTGTATCGATAAGAAATGACAAAGGGGATTTTTGTTGGAGATTTAGAGTTATGTATGGGAGGGAAGTTGCATGTGTGGTAGGATTTAAGTATCCTGTTGGGCTCCTGAGGCTGGTGCCTGAAAATTTAGGTTGGTAGGGCAGTGTTGGGTGAGTTCTCCTTCTTCTATGTTGTGTAGTCCATAATTTGGTGTTTTATTGTCTCTAAATGGGTTACTAGCTCTGTTGCCAGTGTCGGCCTGACGATATTGGGAATTGGGGTTTGAATAATGATTCGAGTGGTTTTGGGTGTAAGATGAGTTACGGTTGTTACGGTCGTTGTTGTCTCTGCGATTGTTACTGTTATTGTTATTGTAATTGTTAGTTCGTCGTTCGGTGTTGTTTTGTGTAGGGGGGTATGGGTTTCTGTTATGGTAGCGAGCCCTTTCTCTTTAACATAGTTTGTAAGCTGCTTCGATAGTCTTGGGGTCTTTCAATCTGATGATTTTTTTAAGCGGTTCTCTAATTCCTGAAATGAAGGCATTTAGACAGACTTCGTCATATAGTATTTTCTTGGCTTCAATGATTGTAGCCGACTGTCCACTATTAGAAGTAGTGGATATAAGTTGGCTCCTAATCCTTGATAAGCCGAAAAACAATTGCCCTAGAGTTAGGTTGTCCGGGAAAGATTGGAGCTCGCCTAAGAGGCTAGCTTCGCTTTTCTTGCTAGAATATAAACGTAGTAGGTTACTCTTGATATCGTCCCATATAAGTTTGGTGTTGGCTAGATTAAGAGCTTCGTCTGCTCTTCCGACTATTTTGTTCCTAATTGCCCTGAGTGTTAACAGTCCGTACGGCGTCTGGTCGGTACCCCTAATGAGCATGATTATTTCCTCAACGCTACTTATATATATATCGAGTTGGCCTGGGGTCCCATCGAAAGTCGGAAGTTCTTTAACGAAGGCTAAAATATCGGTGGCACTAAGTGCCGTAGCAATACTGCTGAAGCCACTGACAGTAGATGTTAGTGGGGCGGAATTGTTTCCGGAGGCGTTGCCCGAATCCATATTTATAGGTTGAAGGGGGGGTAAGGGGGTATCTCCTCTAATTACGGGGAGGGTGTTTGTTTTAGTAACTGATCGTGTGACTCTTTTTGGAAATGTTTGTGATCCTAATACGGAGCGAGTTGACTGTTTTATAGTTTGTGTTAACTTTTTTGACATTTAAAAACAATTTACAATGAACTTAGTTACTCTTAATTACGTGTTTATTGTTATATAGTGTGTTTTCTTGTGCGTTAATTTCTGTAATATAGTGATATTAGTGTATGTATGTATAATTTAAATAATTTATTTGTGTTGAAAGAGTGACAATATGGGTGCATGTTTCAAAAAAAATTTTTTTTTTTATTTATTATTACTTCTTGTTGTTTTTCTTTTTATTAAGGTGTGCAATTTACATGTGATTTGTGGTTTTGTATCCAGCCTTAAGAATCATACATTTCATTGCTTGAATAATGTTATTTGCATTTGAAATATTTGTGTGTGTGTATATTGCGTTAGTTGTTTTGCATATATATATGTGCACATGAAAATAATGATGTGGTACTTGGCCTTAATAAACTTCGGCAGTGACTACCAGCGATTGATTTTACACAAGTACATTACACGTCACTTTTAAACGTATGTATATATGGTTATGTTGTGTATATATTTTTGTTGTATATGTATGTATTGTTGCGATGTAGTACCAGGCCTTTAATATTTCGGCAGTGGTTTATCAGCGATTGATGCCACACAGGTACACTACATTTTTTTGCATTTGAAATATTTGTGTGTGTGTATATTGCTTTAGTTGTTTTGCATATATATATGTACACATGAAAATATTGATGTGGTACTTGGCCTTAATAAACTTCGGCAGTGACTTTCAGCGATTGATTTCACACAAGTACATCACACATCATATTTCACGAATACAGCGTATTTGTTATAGTTTTTTTTTTTTTTATTTTATTTTTTTTTTTATATATAAGTGTTTTGTATGTTTGTTAAGGCGGTTTATGTATTGTAGTAGAACTTTTGTTGTAATTACTTTTAGAATTTTTAGACATTTTTGCACTTTTTGTTTTGTTTGAACATATTTTTCATTCTCACTCTTTTCCCACAACTACTTACAGTAAAGCTAATAAAAGGTTTAATAATGTATTTTCCATTCCAATTTCCCGGCTGCGCCAGTTACCTCCGGGGAGCTTCGTGAGGTATTGTAATGCGGAAGAGAGATTGTGAGGTCCAGAACGAAGTCACGGCTATCCCGAGAGATTCAATCAGTAATTTGTTGCGAGAGGAATTCAATCAGTAATTTGTTGCGAGAGGAATTCAATCAGTGATTTATTTGCGAGATTTTATATAGATATGTCCACAAGTGCTTGGTGCTCAACATCGACTGATCGTCGCATTTTTTCTTAGTCTTAAATAATAGTGAATATGTATGTATGTGTTACAATGTTAAAGTTCTCAGAAATAAAGTATCTGACACAGCAGAAAGTATAAGTATGTTTATAAGTATGTATATGGAATCGTCTGCGTTGCCCTGTCTGAGCGAAAAGAATGTGGTGTCAGCTTTCTGGGCGGATGACGGCGGCTGACTCGCCGTTGATGTTTATGTTGCAACTTTGTATCGCAAAGCTTCCCGGTTCGATGTCTTCTATTTGTGTAGGCGAGGTGGTTTAGGGGGAGGGGTGGTGTATAGTACCGATGGGTCGGTAACTCGCGCAATAGCGCGCCGGCCTTTTTTTTTTAAATTGCCTATTGGAAATGTTTTTTTTTCAAAAATCAAATGCATGGGGGTAGTAGAATACACATGCATATCCAAATTCCGTTTTCTATCATTTCAACTATTATGATAAACTGTTTACATTATGAGCACTAGATGGCAGATAACCCATCAATAATATCACTAGAGCATTTCATGCATTATCGATCGCATACTTTATAACGCTATCTATTTTTCTTTTAAAAATATAATTGCCATTGCATACTTTTATTATTCTGCCGTAAATCACATGAACGGGGTTGCTCAGTTAATAGGGCCGATCTCGATTTGTATGACACCTATATGATATAGTAGTCATAAAATTCAGGACAAACGCGTATAATTATGGAAAAGACGTGCTTGCCGAGTTTTGAAGAGATCAGTCAATAAATGTGCGAGTTATTCCTAAAACCGATCTAAATTCGTATGACAGCTATATGATATAGTACCCCGATCCGTATTTGGTGCATATATTAATTGCTGTAAAAAACATATGCATGTTAAATTTCAACAGGATCGGATACTAAATGTGTGAGTTATTCGCTACACCGAATATAAGTTCATATGACAGCTATAAGATATAGTGATCCGATCTTGGCAAAATTTGGTACAATTATCTATCGTTATATGAAACATACGCATGCCAAATTTGAATATGATCGGATAATAAATGTGGGAGTCATTCCCTAAACCGAATTAGGTTCGTATGACAGGTATATGATATAGTAGTTCGATTTTAATAAAATTCAGCACATTTATGTGTATTTATGTGCTAAACGTGTTTGCCGAGTTTTGAAGAGATCAATCAATAAATGTGTGAGTTATGACAGCTATATGATATAGTGCTCCGATCCGGCTGATTCAAACTAGTGTACTACCTAGGTAAAAAAGAAGGCTTCAGCAAAATAGCTTTTAAACTGCCTGATTAAATCGCATAGAAACAGACGGACAGACGGACATGACTATATCGACTCCTCTAGTGATTGTAAGTATTCTAGATGTAACTTTTGTGGGTCTACGATGTTTGGTTCTGTGCGTTACAAACATCAGGGCAAAATGAAAAGAGTATAAAAATAACTATATAATACTTTAAAATTTTGAATGTAGACTTACCTTCACACGTCTTTGAGCTCTGGTAAAGCTGGGAGTATTTGGATCATTCGCTGGGTGGTGATATTTCTCCAGGAGCGCTTCAATATCCGCATATATAGTCACGGGTGGTGAAAGTTTTTTGTGTGCACTCGTAAAACGCGTTGTCGTTCCTAGCTTGGAGTAATTGGCAGTGACAAATTTCTTTTCGCTGTGAGTTTTATTGTCACTTGTGTAATAATGTTGACAGTTATCATCAACCATTTTATGTTGACCATCTAAACTTCTATCTAGCATGTAAATATTGAATCCTGGATTCAATTTTTCAAATTGCTTTATTCCTTTTGTATCAATAGAAAAAGTTCCCTTAATTCCATTCTTGACATTCGCGGATAGTTTATAACTGCGATCGCCGAGAGCACGGACCACTTGAAACAGTAGATATCACTGTTGTGTGATGGCAAAGTGCAATATGCTGAAGCTGGGACGTTTTCCAGTTTACAAATTGTGGTTTCGAAGTATTTAAACCTCTCGATGGCCCAACCACTATCTTTCTCCTGAAACTCACTTGCGATCAAAGCGAGATTTTCCACCATTGCGGTTAGCACTTCATCTATGTCTTTAGTATTATAAAGTCTACCGAAATGCGTTACAAAATGTTTAAGACAATTTTCATTTAATCATATTCACCGTTTTTATACCCTGTACCTAAAAAGGTACAAGGGTATATTAAGTTTGTCAAATGTATGTAACATAGAGTAGGAGACGTCAGAGACCCCCCAAAGTTACCTAATGTACGATCAGGGTGACTAGAGAAATCGATCTAGCCATGTCTGTCTGTCTGTCTGTCTGTCCGTCTGTATGAACACCTCGTTCTCAGAGATGGTAAGACCTAGAAAGTTCCGGTTTGTTGCTAATAATCATTTGTTCTGCAGGTTAGATCAAGTTTATTATATTTTTTTAATATCCGATTTAGGTTCGGAATAAAAAGTATAAAACCACAACAACCTCAAAAAAAGAAAAAAGTTCATAGGCCATAACTTTTTTGTTTGCTATCATATTATTACGAAAGTTTGCAGTTGGAAGTTCTTATACGCTCTCAATAAGAATGTGAAGTTTCGATCTGATCGGACAACTATATAATATAGCTCCCATAGGGCCGATCGAAAGTGCAAAAATCATTTTAACGTCATAATTTCTTTATCTTTAAAGATATTTTATTCAAATTAAGAAACAATGTGAACTTTAAAATACTCAGCAGCTGTGCAAAGCTTTAATAGAATTGGACATCTACATCATATAGCTTCCATAGGGCTAATCATTCAAAAAATCCGATTCTGTGCTTTTTTGTCAGAAAACGGGTTGTTTTTGAACCAATCGCAACCAAAGTAAGCACAAGACAGTTTTTAGTATAAGTTTTGAATAACTCCAAATTTTATTGAAATCGGATGACTATATCATATAGCTTCCATAGGGCTAATCGGTCAGAAAATTCGATTTCAGTGCTGTTTTGTCAGAAAACGGGTTCTTTATGAACCAATCGCATCCAAATTAAGCACAAGACAGTTTTTAGTATAAGTTTTTAATAGCACAAAATTTTGTTGAAATCAGATGGCTATATCATATAGCTCCCATAGGGCTAATCTGACAAAAAAGTCGATTTCTGTGCTGCTTTGTCAGAAAACGGGTTCTTTATGAACCAATCGCATCCAAATTAAGCACAAGACAGTTTTTAGTATAAGTTTTTAAGAGCATAAAATTTTGTTGAAATCAGATGGCTATATCATATAGCTCCCATAGGGCTAATCGGACAAAAACTCCGATTTTTTGTTTTTTTTTTTTTTTGTCAGAAATCGGGTTTTTTATGCACGAATCGCAACCAAAAATACCATATGATAGTTTCTTTTGTAATAACCCAAAAAGCGAAGTTTTAATCTGATCGGAGTACCATAACATATAGTTTTCGTATGGCCTCTTGGAAGTGCAGAAATTGTTTTAACGTCGTAATTTCTTTGGTATTAAAGATATCTCTATTAAATTTGGGAATAAGTCGTGCTTTAGGACACCAATCAATTGTGCAAAATTTAATCGAAATCAGATGGTATTTTTATTATTTTGTCAGAAATACTGATTTACGCTACCTACATGTACAGGGTATCTCAAACTCGGCTGCGCCCGAGTTTAACGTTCCGAATTTTTTATATAATCGCCAAATAATTTTAAATTAAATCTAATAGCCTTATATTCGGACAAATTCAATTCCAAAAGTGATCTTAGATGCTCTTTACAAAGTTTAAGAAACTCATTTGCACATATTATATTTGTGGCATCAGTGTAGATGCGATAAATTTTGCATGGAAACTTATTGGATGCCGGTGATATTATCATAACATTTTTATTACTGCTCAACTGCTGACATGATGCATCTCTATGTGCAATCGTCCTTTGGTGTATTTTAAATAATGCTGCTGGAACTGTGATATTACAAACGGTGCAATTGATTTCATTGTCATTTTTTTTTATTTTCTTGGTAACCTGCATTACTTCAAATGCATTACGAGGCCCACTACATTCATTATAATGCTTATTGAAATCGACAAGTCTCAATTTTCATTGCATGCAACTAGAGCTACTTAAGGTGATGCGTTACGAAGACCTTTACACTTATTATAGTGTTTAGCAAATTCCGCGATTTGCAATTTTATACAGCATAAATCGCATGCAATCCTCGATGCCTTTGTTCTCTGCATTTCATTAAATGCGTTACGAGGTCCTTTGCACATGGTATAGTGGGCCATAAAGCCATTAATAGCAAATTTACCATTGCCTAAATCGCAAATTATTGTGTTCATTTTGAATTGATACAATGATCTTATGAAGGTGGAGTTGGTGAAGTGGGCGATAGTGGCACTGGCGAAACGGTTGATGAGCTGGCGAAGCGGATGAGCTGGCGAAGAGGTTGATGTCGGATCTGATGAGCTGGCGAAGCGGTTGATGTCGGATGTGATGAGCTGGCGAAGCGGATGAGCTGGCGAAGCGGATGAGCTGGCGAAGCGGATGAGCTGGCGAAGCGGATGAGCTGGCGTAGCGGTCGATGCAGGAGCTGGCGAAGGAGCCGGTAAAATAGGCGATACTGATGCTGGCGGAACCGAAATTGATACGAGGCTGGTGCTAGCGATGCTTATGATGTCTAAAGTAAGACTGTGCTCTCACTTTCTTTTGTTGCCCTATGCTCGAAGTCCAATACGGTTAGTAGATAAAAAACTACTTCGTAAAAGGACACAATGCTTGTGACCTTAGCACTCATAAAATAAAAATTTATGGCCATAGATTTGAAATGTCGAAATGAAATAGAAAAAAAAAACATTGGGCGACCACATTTGAGTACTGCAGGTAGAGAGTTAGCCGTAGGTGCAGCTCACAAGTAGTTATTATATGGGTCTCCGAAACCACTTGAACGTGAAAATTAAAAAATGGAGTGCTAAACGGCGCTAACCGCCCCCACCAGCAACCGAATTATGTTATCCGCCGCGAATAGCGGCGGTTACAGCGAGGCGCGAGTTACCTCCGGGGAGCTTGTAATACGGAAGAGAGGTTGTGAGGTCCAGAACGAAGTCACGGCTATCTCCGAGGGATTCAATCAGTAATTTGTTGCGAGAGGAATTCAATCAGTAATTTGTTGCGAGAGGAGTTCAATCAGTGATTTATTTGCGAGATTTTATATAGATATGTCCACAAGTGCTTGGTGCTCAACATCGATGTCTTCTATTTGTGTAGGCGAGGTGGTTTAGGGGGAGGGGTGGTGTATAGTACCGATGGGTCGGTAACTCCTCCCCCCCAGTTTGGAGCGACGGCCATAACGGAGGAATTGGTGGAGCGACGATTGGAAGGATGTGTTCGGGCCCGGTATGGAAGATGTGGGTGTCCCTACGAAGTGTCCAGGTGAGTATTACGGCGATTAGCGATGTGGTGAAGAGGATGTACAGGGTTGTCGAGTGTCGTGCGTTTCCTGTGGTGACGACCAGTAGTTTGTTGGATGTTGTGATCGTATCCAGGTGAAGTCTTTCTAAGGTAAGTACGTTAACAGTGGCATTTTTTATTAGTTTCCGCATTGGTGGTAGGAAGAAGTCGGGATGCTCTTCCGTTGATACCACCGTGTTGTCGTAGTTAATTTCATTGATTTGTAATGTGCAATTATTATATTTAATTATAGCCGATCCGTTGATGTTCGTTATGGTTTGGTTGGAGGAGATGATTGGGAGGTTGTACCCGTTAAATATAAATATGAAGCCTTTTTCCGGTTCGAAGACATCAGTCGTGAGTCCCGTTTCCTTCATGTCGCAGTAGCTGGTTTTATTCTGGATAAGGTGTCCCAGGCAAGTATTATTTTTAGGCCATTGATGGAATCGATTTCGCAGATGAATTGTTCTTCAATTACAGGGCATTTATACATAGTTGAAAACATACTATTAATTTTGTTATTATATATTAAGTACTTAGGTGCTATTACAAATTGTGTGGAGTTAATTGGAAGTGGAATTAATCTTGCCATTTCATAGTTAGAATTAATAAAAATAGAGATTTTGATACTGAAAAGTATTTTGTCTTGGTAATTGACTGTGTTCATTTTTAACAGGTTATAAATGTGTTGTTCGGATTTTATTGTATAGTTTTGGGTTTCAAAAATTTGTTTCATTTTGGTTATTTCTGTCTTATCTAATATGAGTTTTGGGATAACATTAATTTTGGCAAGCAGTGTACTTTCTATAATGTCATTTAAATGGCTAAGTAATAAATCTATATTATAATTAAGCCTATTTATATACTGTAGTTTCTTTATATCTTCTTCATTGTTATATATATTTTTTTGTAAATTGTATTTTCAATGTTTTCGAAGAAGTTTTTAATTAAATTCTGTTCGTTGTTAATGTGTCTTGTTAAGTTTTCGAACCGTAGTTGAACTTCATCATTAAATGAGTTCTGTATTTCGAAGTTATTTGAGATGGTGGTGGATTGGCTTTTTAGGTGGTTAATTTCCGTTTCTATATTCTTTGCATCATTGGCGTCCATGTTGCCAGTGACGACTTTGACTAAACTACCTAACCCGTTAATAAGACCTCTTTTGTGGCGTGAAAAGGGTGTTAGTGCGTCTATTTTACTTTGAGTTTGGGCGAGCTTAGCATTTAGTATTAATATGGAGTCGGTGAGTGTTTCATCGTGTCTTAGGGTATCGATAGTGTGATATAATTTTTCGATACAGTTGGTGTATTCGGACAGATCGATTATGTGGCTAATTTTTTTATAGTTTCCTATCACGAGTGTTTTCCCTAGCGGCACTTTAGCTAAGAGGTTGGTGTTATTGAAGTTGTGGATGGAGATAGATTGGTATGCCCCATAGAAGGATCTGGAATGCAGGTGGAAAGGCTTAAGTCATTTGGAGGTTTGAATACTTTTCTAATTTTTGATTTGTGGATCTTTTGGTTTTTTGTAGTTACTAGAGTTTTTCCTTTGTCTTTTGTTGTTCTGTGTAAGGAAAACCGAGGTGTTAATTTATTTCTCCTGTTCTCCTTTCTGAAAATGGTGCTGTTAGGTTGCATTGTTGTTGGTTCTACTCTGTTTGTGTTTAGCTTTTCTGTCCTTTGCTGGGCGTTTGTGGGCAATTTTTCTTTTATTTCGGAGTATAGTTTGACTTGGAACGTATTTAGTTTATTTAAATAGTCATGCTCATTATTGGGTATTATTGTTTTATCAAATAAATGGGTCCTACCATTAAAAAGTTCAAAAGGGGTGTGGTTAGTGGTGGAGTGGATTGCGTTACTATAAGTTATTACGGTTTCTGACATTATTTCCTCGTGGTCTGTAGGTAGTTTGTGTTTTTTTCGTGTGTCTAGTATTATTCTGTAAATCTCTGTCAGAGAGAAGTGTAGGCGTTCTACTGGGGAGTTACTTGAGGACTGCTGGAATGACGTGACATGGAGCCATTGAGAGCAGAACTTTCGAAATATGTCGTTGCAAAATTTTACTCCTTCGTCGTGTATTAGTTTTTAGGGTAGTCCAAATTGACTGAAAAAGTTTTTTATAGCTTTGGTACAATTGATACCGTTTCTATTTGGAATGGGGTAAACGGCTGCGAATTTGGAGAACTTGTCTATGATTGTCAGGTTAAAATTATTGTTAATGGTGTAGACGTCTATGTGTACTATGTCGAGGGGTTTCGTTGGGGTTTCTGGGGTTTCAAATAAAATGTTTTGTGGTTGCCTATCGTACTTAAACTTTAGACAGGTTTCACAATTTATAATTAATTCAGAGATTTTGCTTTTCATATTGGGGAAGTAGGTTTCTCGTTTGAGGTGGAGGAATGTTTCATCTATGCCTCTATAATTGCTATTAATGTGATATTCGTGAATGAATTTATTTTGTTCGGGGGTTCCTACGATTTCGTGGAGAAGTGATTTGCATCTGATAATTTTAAAGTGTTTTTTGTGGGGAAGGCGAGAAAATTATAATATCGTCAAGATAAACTAGGCAAATGGTGCCCTTAAGGTCGACAAGAACGCTGTCCATAACCCGTTGAAAGGTAGGCGGTGCGTTTTTTAAGCCGAAGGGCATTCGTATGAATTCATAGTGACCCCCTTCGACTGTAAAGGCTGTTTTGGCAATATCTTCTTGTTTCATCTCGATTTGATGAAAACCGCTAGTTAGGTCAAGCGTTGAAAAGTATTTTGCCTTGCCTATGTTATCTAATATATCATTTATGTTTGGGATGGTGTATCTGTCCGAAATGGTTTTGTCGTTGAGTTTGCGGTAGTCTATTACAAGTCGCCATTTCCTGTTCCCTGTTCCGTCGAGCTTTTTTGGGACCACCCACACCGGGGCGCTCCAAGGGGAGTGGCTAGATCTAATAATTTGTTGGTCTAACATGGATTCGATTTGTTTTTTGACTTCTGTTTTATGGACAAAAGGGTATCTGTAGGATTTTGCGTGGATTGGAGTGTTGTCTATGGTGGGGATGGAGTGTGTGATTTTGTTGGTAAAAGTTAATGGTGTTTCTGGGTTGTAGAATATGTCACGAAATTGTTTGCATAGAGTTGTTAAGGTTGATTTTTCTTCTGGGTTAAGGTGTTCTGTTAGGATTTGTAATTGGGCTTGGGGGGTATCGTTATTGAGAGGTGTGGCTGATATGTTAAAGAACTCGATATGGTCATTTGTATTGTAAGGGGTGGTTTGTAGGGGATATTCTAGGTATAGTAGTTTATCTGAGTCGGATTGGTTAGAGATTTCAACATTGGCAATATTATTGTTTGATTTATATAGTCCCTCTGATAGCGATAACTCGTTGTTTAGTTGTGTGGTACAACAATAGAATTCCCCATGCTTAGTCTTTACTGGTAGTGGTAAGATAACTTTACTGTAGGCAGGAATGTTTACAGGTTAGTGTACAAGAATATTGGGAGTGTAGACTTTGAAGTTACTAGTTGTAAGTTTACTAGGTCTATTTTTGCTTCTAGGTATGATAATAGGTCCATTCCTATGAGACCATTGAAATACGAATGAAATTTGAATTTAAGTAGGGTAATTTGACCTTCGGTTTTGAACTCGGGTGGCATTGGGAATATTGCCTTTTCCTCAATTTTGAAACTATTTAGTGGTGTTGTAATTGAGGTGGATATTGGTAGGATTGTGCACTCTAGTTGGTTAGCAGATTCTGGGTCAATGAAGGAGTTATTGGATCCTGTATCGATAAGAAATGACAAAGGGGATTTTTGTTGGAGATTTAGAGTTATGTATGGGAGGGAAGTTGCATGTGTGGTAGGATTTAAGTATCCTGTTGGGCTCCTGAGGCTGGTGCCTGAAAATTTAGGTTGGTAGGGCAGTGTTGGGTGAGTTCTCCTTCTTCTATGTTGTGTAGTCCATAATTTGGTGTTTTATTGTCTCTAAATGGGTTACTAGCTCTGTTGCCAGTGTTGGCCTGACGATATTGGGAATTGGGGTTTGAATAATGATTCGAGTGGTTTTGGGTGTAAGATGAGTTACGGTTGTTACGGTCGTTGTTGTCTCTGCAATTGTTACTGTTATTGTTATTGTAATTGTTAGTTCGTCGTTCGGTGTTGTTTTGTGTAGGGGGGTATGGGTTTCTGTTATGGTAGCGAGCCCTTTCTCTTTAACATAGTTTGTAAGCTGCTTCGATAGTCTTGGGGTCTTTCAATCTGATGATTGTTTTAAGCGGTTCTCTAATTCCTGAAATGAAGGCATTTAGACAGACTTCGTCATATAGTGTTTTCTTGGCTTCAATGATTGTAGCCGACTGTCCACTATTAGAAGTAGTGGATATAAGTTGGCTCCTAATCCTTGATAAGCCGAAAAACAATTGCCCTAGAGTTAGGTTGTCCGGGAAAGATTGGAGCTCGCCTAAGAGGCTAGCTTCGCTTTTCTTGCTAGAATATAAACGTAGTAGGTTACTCTTGATATCGTCCCATATAAGTTTGGTGTTGGCTAGATTAAGAGCTTCGTCTGCTCTTCCGACTATTTTGTTCCTAATTGCCCTGAGTGTTAACAGTCCGTACGGCGTCTGGTCGGTATCCCTAATGAGCATGATTATTTCCTCAACCCTTGTTATATATTTATCGAGTTGGCCTGGGGTCCCATCGAAAGTCGGAAGTTCTTTAACGAAGGGTAAAATATCGGTGGCACTAAGTGCCGTAGCAATACTGCTGAAGCCACTGACAGTAGGTGTTAGTGGGGCGGAATTGATTCCGGAGGCGTTGCCCGAATCCATATTTATAGGTTGAAGGGGGGGTAAGGGAGTATCTTCTCTAATTACGGGGAGGGTGTTTGTTTTAGTAACTGATCGTGTGACTCTTTTTGGAAATGTTTGTGATCCTAATACGGAGCGAGTTCTCTGTTTTATAGTTTGTGTTAACTTTTTTGACAGTTAAAATCAATTTACAATGAACTTAGTTACTCTTAATTACGTGTTTATTGTTGGATAGTGTGTTTTCTTGTGCGTTAATTTTTGTAATATAGTGATATTAGTGTATGTATGTATAATTTAAATAATTTATTTGTGTTGAAAGAGTGAGAATATGGGTGCATGTTTCAAAAAAAAATTTTTTTTTATTTATTATTACTTCTTGTTGTTGTTCTTTTTATTAAGGTGTGCAATTTATATGTGATTTGTGGTTTTGTATCCAGCCTTAAGAATCATACATTTCATTGCTTGAATAATGTTATTTGCATTTGAAATATTTGTGTGTGTGTATATTGCTTTAGTTGTTTTGCATATATATATGTACACATGAAAATAATGATGTGGTACTTGGCCTTAATAAACTTCGGCAGTGACTTTCAGCGATTGATTTCACACAAGTACATCACACATCATATTTCACGAATACAGCGTATTTGTTATAGTTTTTTTTTTTTTTTTTTTTTTTTTTATATATAAGTGTTTTATATGTTTGTTAAGGCGGTTTATGTATTGTAGTAGAACTTTTGTTGTAATTACTTTTAGAATTTTTAGACATTTTTGCACTTTTTGTTTTGTTTGAACATATTTTTCATTCTCACTCTTTTCCCACAACTACTTACAGTAAAGCTAATAAAAGGTTTAATAATGTATTTTCCATTCCAGTTTCCCGGCTGCGCCAGTTACCTCCGGGGAGCTTCGTGAGGTATTGTAATGCGGAAGAGAGGTTGTGAGGTCCAGAACGAAGTCACGGCTATCTCCGAGAGATTCAATCAGTAATTTGTTGCGAGAGGAATTCAATCAGTAATTTGTTGCGAGAGGAGTTCAATCAGTGATTTATTTGCGAGATTTTATATAGATATGTCCACAAGTGCTTGGTGCTCAACATCGACTGATCGTCGCATTTTTTCTTAGTCTTAAATAAACTAATAGTGAATATGTATGTATGTGTTACAATGTTAAAGTTCTTAGAAATAAAGTATCTGACAAAGCAGAAAGTATAAGTATGTTTATAAGTATGTATATGGAATCGTATGCGTTGCCCTGTCTGAGCGAAAAGAATGACTCGCCGTTGATGTTTATGTTGCAACTTTGTATCGCAAAGCTTCCCGGTTCGATGTCTTCTATTTGTGTAGGCGAGGTGGTTTAGGGGGAGGGGTGGTGTATAGTACCGATTGGTCGGTAACTCGCGCAATAGCGCGCCGGCCTTTTTTTTTTAAATTGCCTATTGGAAATGTTTTTTTTTTTCAAAAATCAAATGCATGGGGGTAGTAGAATACACATGCACATCCAAATTCCGTTATCTATCATTTCAACTATTATGATAAACTGTTTACATTATGAGCACTAGATGGCAGATAACCCTTCAATAATATCACTAGAGCATTTCATGCATTATCGATCGCATACTTTATAACGCTATCTATTTTTCTTTTAAAAATATAATTGCCATTGCATACTTTTATTATTCTGCCGTAAATCACATGAACGGGGTTGCTCAGTTAATAGAGCCGATCTCGATTTGTATGACAGCTATATGATATAGTAGTCCGATTTTAATAAAATTCAGGACAAACGCGTATAATTATGGAAAAGACGTGCTTGCCGAGTTTTGAAGAGATCAGTCAATAAATGTGCGAGTTATTCCTAAAACCGATCTAAATTCGTATGACAGCTATATGATATAGTACCCCGATCCGTATTTGGTGCATATATTAATTGCTGTAAAAAACATATGCATGTTAAATTTCAACAGGATCGGATACTAAATGTGTGAGTTATTCGCTACACCGAATATAGGTTCATATGACAGCTATAAGATATAGTGATCCGATCTTGGCAAAATTTGGTACAATTATCTATCGTTATATGAAACATACGCATGCCAAATTTGAATATGATCGGATAATAAATGTGGGAGTCATTCCCTAAGCCGAATTAGGTTCGTATGACAGGTATATGATATAGTAGTTCGATTTTAATAAGATTCAGCACATTTATGTGTATTTATGTGCTAAACGTGTTTGCCGAGTTTTGAAGAGATCAATCAATAAATGTGTGAGTTATTCCTAAAATCGATTTAGGTTCGTATGACAGCTATATGATATAGTGCTCCGATCCGGCTGATTCAAACTAGTGTACTACCTAGTAAGAAAGAAGGCTTCAGCAAAATAGCTTTTAAACTGCCTGATTAAATCGCATAGAAACAGACGGACATGACTATATCGACTCCTCTAGTGATTGTAAGTATTCTAGATGTAACTTTTGTGGGTCTACGATGTTTGGTTCTGTGCGTTACAAACATCAGGGCAAAATGAAAAGAGTATAAAAATAACTATATAATACTTTAAAATTTTGAATGTAGACTTACCTTTACATGTCTTTGAGCTCTGGTAAAGCTGGGAGTATTTGGATCATTCGCTGGGTGGTGATATTTCTCCAGGAGCGCTTCAATATCCGCATATATAGTCACGGGTGGTGAAAGTTTTTTGTGTGCACTCGTAAAACGCGTTGTCGTTCCTAGCTTGGAGTAATTGGCAGTGACAAATTTCTTTTCGCTGTGAGTTTTATTGTCACTTGTGTAATAATGTTGACAGTTATCACAGAATTTTCCATTTTTTTTGTTACTCTTGTAAATTGAAGCTTAGTGAGGCGATTTAAGTCCCTTATGAAAACAAAATGATACAGGCCACTACTCGCATTATAAATTGTGAGCATGTTTATGTAGAATGGTCTTATAGTATCAGATCTTTTAGTAGGACCAACCATTTTATGTTGACCATCTAAACTTCTTTCTAGCATGTAAATATTGAATCCTGGATTCAATTTTTCAAATTGCTTTATTCCTTTTGTATCAATAGAAAAAGCAATGTCATTGAACCTTAATGTTTTTCCTTGAAATGTTATTACTGAAGAATCAATAGTAAAAACTTGTCCTTGTAAGTTCCCTTAATTCCATTCTTGACATTCGCGGATAGTTTATAACTGCGATCGCCGAGAGCACGGACCACTTGAAACAGTAGATATCATTAATTGTGGTTTCGAATTATTTAAACCTCTCGATGGCCCAGCCACTATCTTTCTCCTGAAACTCACTTGCGATCAAAGCGAAATTTTCCACCATTGCGGTTAGCACTTCATCTATATCTTTAGTATTATAAAGTATACCGAAATGCGTTACAAAATGTTTAAGACAATTTTCATTTAATCATATTCACCGTTTTTATACCCTGTACCTAAAAAGGTACAAGGGTATATTAAGTTTGTCAAATGTATGTAACATAGAGAAGGAGACGTCAGAGACCCCCCAAAGTTACCTAATGTACGATCAGGGTGACTAGAGAAATCGATCTAGCCATGTCTGTCTGTCTGTCTGTCTGTCCGTCTGTATGAACACCTCGTTCTCAGAGACGGTAAGGCCTAGAAAGTTCCGGTTTGTTGCTAATAATCATTTGTTCTGCAGGTTAGATCAAGTTTATTATATTTTTTTAATATCCGATTTAGGTTCGGAATAAAAAGTATAAAACCACAACAACCTCAAAAAAAGGAAAAAGTTCATAGGTCATAACTTTTTTGTTTGCTATCATATTATTACGAAAGTTTGCAGTTGGAAGTTCTTATATGCTCTCAATAAGAATGTGAAGTTTCGATCTGATCGGACCACTATATCATATAGCTCCCATAGGACCGACCGAAAGTGCAAAAATCGTTTTAACGTCATAATTTCTTTATCTTTAAAGATATTTTATTCAAATTAAGAAACAATGTGAACTTTAAAATACTCAGCAGCTGTGCAAAGCTTTAATAGAATTGGACATCTACATCATATAGCTTCCATAGGGCTAATCATTCAAAAAATCCGATTCTGTGCTTTTTTGTCAGAAAACGGGTTGTTTTTGAACCAATCGCAACCAAAGTAAGCACAAGACAGTTTTTAGTATAAGTTTTGAATAACTCCAAATTTTATTGAAATCAGATGGCTATATCATATAGCTTCCATAGGGCTAATCGGTCAGAAAATTCGATTTCAGTGCTGTTTTGTCAGAAAACGGGTTCTTTATGAACCAATCGCATCCAAATTGATCACAAGACAGTTTTTAGTATAAGTTTTTAATAGCACAAAATTTTGTTGAAATCAGATGGCTATATCATATAGCTCCCATAGGGCTAATCTGACAAAAAAGTCGATTTCTGTGCTGCTTTGTCAGAAAACGGGTTCTTTATGAACCAATCGCATCCAAATTAAGCACAAGACAGTTTTTAGTATAAGTTTTTAATAACTCCAAATTTTATTGAAATCAGATGGCTATATCATATAGCTCCCATAGGGCTAATCGGACAAAAACTCCGATTTTTTGTTTTTTTTTTTTTTGTCAGAAATCGGGTTTTTTATGCACGAATCGCAACCAAAAATACCATATGATAGTTTCTTTTGTAATAACCCAAAAAGCGAAGTTTTAATCTGATCTTTGGTATTAAAGATATCTCTATTAAATTTGGGAATAAGTCGTGCTTTAGGACACCAATCAATTGTGCAAAATTTAATCGAAATCAGATGGTATTTTTATTATTTTGTCAGAAATACTGATTTACGCTCCCTACAGGTACAGGGTATCTCAAACTCGGCTGCGCCCGAGTTTAACGTTCCGAATTTTTTATATAATCGCCAAATAATTTTAAATTAAATCTAATAGCCTTATATTCGGACAAATTCAATTCCAAAAGTGATCTTAGATGCTCTTTACAAAGTTTAAGAAACTCATTTGCACATATTATATTTGTGGCATCAGTGTAGATGCGATAAATTTTGCATGGAAACTTATTGGATGCCGGTGATATTATCATAACATTTTTATTACTGCTCAACTGCTGACATGATGCATCTCTATGTGCAATCGTCCTTTGGTGTATTTTAAATAATGCTGCTGGAACTGTGATATTACAAACGGTGCAATTGATTTCATTGTCATTTTTTTTTTATTTTCTTGGAACCCTGCATTACTTCAAATGCATTGCGAGGCCCAGTACATTCATTATAATGCTTATTGAAATTGACAAGTCTCAAATTTCATTTGCATTGATCGCATGCAACTAGAGACACTTTAGGTGATGCGTTACGAAGACCTTTACACTTATTATAGTGTTTAGCAAATTCCGCGATTTGCAATTTTATACAGCATAAATCGCATGCAATCCTCGATGCCTTTGTTCTCTGCATTTCATTAAATGCGTTACGAGGTCCTTTGGACATGGTATAGTGGGCCATAAAGCTATTAATAGCAAATTTACCATTGCATAAATCGCAAATTATTGTGTTCATTTTGAATTGATTCGATGATCTTATGAAGGTGGAGACGGTTGATGAGCTGGCGAAGCGGATGAGCTGGCGAAGGGGTTGATGTCGGATATGATGAGCTGGCGAAACGGTTGATGTCGGATGTAATGAGCTGGCGAAGCGGTTGATGCCGGATCTGATGAGCTGGGGAAGGAGCTGGTGAAATAGGCGATACTGATGCTGGTGGAATCGAAGTTGATACGAGGCTGGTGCTATGCTCGAAGTCCAATACGGTTAGTAGGTAAAAAACTACTTCGTAAAAGGACACAATGCTTGTGACCTTAGCACTCATAAAATATAAAATTTATGGCCATAGATTTGAAATGTCCAAATGAAATAGAAAAAAAAACATTGGGCGACCACATTTGAGTACTGCAGGTAGAGAGTTAGCCGT
The DNA here is from genome assembly GCA_037075145.1 of Scaptodrosophila latifasciaeformis. Lineage (NCBI taxonomy): Eukaryota > Metazoa > Arthropoda > Insecta > Diptera > Drosophilidae > Scaptodrosophila > Scaptodrosophila latifasciaeformis. The sequence continues at coordinate 43,275 of JBAMCM010000119.1, forward strand.
AGGTGCAGCTCACAAGTAGTTAGTATATGGGTCCCCGAAACCACTTGAATGTGAAAATTAAAAAATGGAGTGCTAAACGGCGCTAACCGCCCCCACCAGCAACCGAATTATGTTATCCGCCGCAAAAAGCGGCGTACTTTTGCATACTTATGTTATCCTCTAAAACGCCATCTATCTTTGTCCGCATGGACTAACCATAATATTTGTATGTATACAGATAAGCACGCCACCTATTTTTCTTTTAAAAATATATTTTTTTACCTAGACACTCCACCACCCACCCAAATTTATCACATGCACCATAAAAAGTGCTATAAGACTGCCATTTATAGCAACTCCCTCAAGTCTGGGCCGCCCATATGTATTCTACTACCCCCATACATTTGATTTCTTAAAAAAAAAACCCATTTCCAGAGGGCAATTTAAAAAAAAAAACAATAAACAATAAACAAAGCTCGGCGCGCTAGTGCGCGCCTCGCTGTAACCGCTGCTTTTTGCGGTGGATAACATAATTGGGTTACTGGTGGGGGCGGTTAGCGCCGTTTAGCACTCGATTTTTTAATTTTCGCATTCCAGTGGTTTCGGGGACCCATATACTCTACCTGCAGTACTCAAGTGTGCTCGCCCAACGTTTTTTTTTTTTTTTTCATTTGGACATGTCAAATCTATGGCCATAAATTTTTTTACGAGGTAGTTTTTTACCTACTAACCGTACTGGACTTCGAACATAGGGCAATAAAAGAAAGTGAGAGCACAGTGTCACTTTAGACATTATAAGCATCGCTAGCACCAGCCTCGTTCCACAAGCATCAGTATCGCCTATTTCACCAGCTCCTTCGCCAGCTCCTGCATCGACCACTTCACCAGCTCATCCGCTTCGCCAGCTCATCACATCCGACATCAACCGCTTCGCCAGCTCATCAGATCCGACATCAACCTCTTCGCCAGCTCATCCGCTTCGCCAGCTCATCAACCGCTTCGGCAGTGCCACTATCGCCCACTTCACCAACTCCACCTTCATAAGATCATCGTATCTTTTAAAAATGAACACAATAATTTTCGATTTATCCAATGGTAAATTTGCTATTATGGCCCACTATACCATGTGCAAAGGACCTCGTAACGCATTGAATGAAATGCAGAGAACAATGGCATCGAGGATTGCATGCAATTTGTGCTGTATAAAAGTGCAAATCGCGGAATTTGCTAAACACTATAATAAGTGTGAAGGTCTTCGTAACGCATCACCTAAAGTGTCTCTAGTTGCATGCGATCAATGCAAAAGAAAATTGAAACTTGTTGATTTCAATAAGCATTATAATGAATGTAGTGGGCCTCGCAATGCATTTGAAGTAATGCAGGGTCCCAAGAAAATAAAAAAAAATTAACAATGAAATCAATTGCACCGTTTGTAATATCACAGTTCCAGCAGCATTATTTAAAATACACCAAAGGACGATCGCACATAGAGATGCATCATGTCAGCAGTTGAGCAGTAATAAAAATGTTATGATAATATCACCGGCATCCAAAAAGTTTCCATGCAAAATTTATCGCATCTACACTGATGCCACAAATATAATATGTGCAAATGAGTTTTTTGAACTTTGTGAAGAGGATCTAAGATCACTTTTGGAATTGAATTTGTCCGAATATGGGGCTATTAGAATTAATTTAAAATTATTTGGCGATTATATAAAAAGCGTTGAAAATGATTAAATGCAAACTGTCTTAAAACATTTTGTAACGCATTTCGTTAGTCTTTATAATACTAAAGATATAGATGAAGTGCTAACCGCAATGGTGGACAATCTCGCTTTGATCGCAAGTGAGTTTCAGGAGAAAGATAGTGGCTGGGCCATCGAAACCACAATTTGTAAACTGGAAAACATCCCAGTTTCAGCATATTGCGCTTTGCCATCACACAACAGTGATATCTACTGTTTCAAGTGGTCCGTGCTCTCGGCGATCGCAGTTATAAACTATCCGCGAATGTCAAGAATGGAATTAAGGAAACTTACAAGGACAAGTTTTTACAATGTTTTGACTATTGATTCTTCAGTAATAACATTCCAAGGAAAACATTAAGGTTCGATGACATTGCTTTTTCTATTGATACAGAAGGAATAAAGCAATTTGAAAAATTGAATATAGGAATAAGTGCCAATATTTACATGCTAGAAAGAAGTTTAGATGGTCAACATAAAGTGGTTGATCCTACTAGAAGAACCGATACTATAAGACCATTCCACATAAACATGCTTACAATTTATAATGCAAGGAGTGGCCTGTATCATTTTGTTTTAATAAGGGATTTAAAACGCCTTACTAAGCTTCAATTTACAAGAGTAACAAAAAAAAAAAAAATAGAAAATGTTGTGATAACTGTCAACATTATTACACAAGTGACAATAAAACTCAGAGCGAAATGAAATGTGGAAAGGTCACTGCCAATTACCCCAAGCCAGGAACGACAACACGTTTTACGAGTGCACACAAAAAACAGTCACCACCCATGACTATATATGCGGATATTGAAGCGCTCCTGGAGAAATATCACCACCCAGTGAATGATCCAAATACTCCCAGCTTTACAAGAGCTCAAAGACATATGAAGGTTATTCTATATTTAAAATTTTAAAGTATTATATTGTTATTTTTATACTCTGTTCACAGAAAAAGAGTATATTCATTTTTCTCTGATGTTTGTAACGCTCAGAACCAAACATCGTAGACCCACAAAAGTTACATATAGAATACTTATATTCACTAGAGGAGTCGATATAGTCATGTCCGTCTGTCCGTCTGTTTCTATGCGATTTACTCTGGCAGTTTAAAAGCTATTTTGCTGAAACCTTCTTTTTTACCTAGGAAGTACACTAGTTTGCATCAGCCGGATCGGATCACTATATCTTATAGCTGTCATACGAACCTATATTCGGTTTAGGCCATAACTTACACATTTATTATCCGATCCTGTTGAAATTTAATATGCATATGTTTTTTACAGCAATTAATATATACACCAAATTTTGTTAGGACTACTATATCATATAGCTCTCATACGAACCTAAATCAGTTTTAGGAATAACTCGCACAATTATTGACTGATCTCTTCAAAACTCGGCAAACACGATTTGTACATACTATATCATATAGCTGTCATACAAATCTAAATCGGCCCTATTAACTGACTAACCCCGTTCATGTGATTTACGGCAGAAACAACTGCGAAAAGAGTCTGTAATCTTCGGCACCCCGAAGATAACGTTGGGATTTTTTTTTTTAAATTGCCTTTTGGAAATGTTTTTTTTTTCAAAAATCAAATGTATGAGGGTAGTAGAATACATATGGGCGGCCCAGATTTGAGGGAGATGCTATAAATGCCACTTTTAAAGCACTTTTTAGTCCACGTTGGTACGATCAGTAGATACATGCGGACAAGGATAGATAGTGTTTCAGAGGATAACAAAAGTATGCAATGGAAATTATGTTTTTAAAAGAAAAATAGATGGCGTTGTAAAGTATGTGATCGATAATGCATGAAATGCTCTAGTGATATTATTGAAGGGTTATCTGCAATCTAGTGCTCATATCTGTAAAGAGTTTAATATAATAGTTGAAATGATAGAAAACGGAATTTGGGTGTGCAGGATAGTAAGTTATATTCTTCTACTACCCCCATGCATTTGATTTTTGAAAAAAAACCATTCAAACAGAGAACAAAGGCATCGAGGATTGCATGCGATTTATGCTGTATAAAAGTGCAAATCGCGGAATTTGCTAAACACTATAATAAGTGTGAAGGCCTTCGTAACGCATCACCTAAAGTGTCTCTAGTTGCATGCGATCAATGCAAAAGAAAATTAAAACTTGTCAATTTCAATAAGCATTATAATGAATGTACCGGCCATCGCAATGCATTTGAAGTAATGCAGGTTACCAAGAAAATAAAAAAAATGAGAATGAAAACAATTGCACCGTTTGTAATATCACAGTTCCAGCAGCATTATTTAAAATATACCAAAGGACGATTGCACATAGAGATGCATCATGTCAGCAGTTGAGCAGTAATAAAAATGTTATGATAATATCACCGGCATCCAATAAGTTTCCATGCAAAATTTATCGCATCTACACTGATGCCACAAATATAATATGTGCAAATGAGTTTCTTAAACTTTGTAAAGAGCATCTAAGATCACTTTTGGAATTGAATTTGTCCGAATATGGGGCTATTAGATTTAATTTAAAATTATTTGGCGATTATATAAAAAACGCTGAAAATGATTAAATGAAAATTGTCTTAAACATTTTGTAACGTATTTCGGTAGTCTTTATAATACTAAAGACATAGATGAAGTGCTAACCGCAATGGTGGAAAATCTCGCTTTGATCGCAAGTGAGTTTCAGGAGAAAGATAGTGGCTGGGCCATCGAGAGGTTTAAATTCTTCGAAACCACAATTTGTAAACTGGAAAACATCCCAGGTTCAGCATATTGCACTTTGCCATCACACAACAGTGATATCTACTGTTTCAAGTGGTCCGTGCTCTCGGCGATCGCAGTTATAAACTATCTAAGGGAACTTACAAGGACAAGTTTTTACTATTGATTCTTCAGTAATAACATTCCAAGGAAAATCATTAAGGTTCAATGACATTGCTTTTTCTATTGATACAAAAGGAATAAAGCAATTTGAAAAATTGAATCCAGGAATAAGTGCCAATATTTACATGCTAGAAAGAAGTTTAGATGGTCAACATAAAATGGTTGGTCCTACTAAAAGATCCGATACTATAAGACCATTCCACATAAACATGCTCACAATTTATAACTCGAGTAGTGGCCTGTATCATTTTGTTTTGATAAGGGACTTAAAACGCCTCACTAAGCTTCAATTTACAAGGAGTAACAAAAAAAAATTCGGAACGTTAAACTCGGGCGCAGCCGAGTTTGAGATACCCTGTACCTGTAGGGAGCGTCGATGTCGCCTGACAGCTCTCACATGAGTCGGTCGCGTTTGTTCATCGCTGTGATTCTTTCGAGTGGTTGCAAATTTCGAAGTAAAACTTCATTAAGTTTTCTTATATGGACAAGTCCACAATCTGTGGCACAAAATTATCTAAGTGGGATTGCCTTATGTGTTTTCTTTTCGTGAAAATTTGACAATTCTGTAATTTTGCCTATATCTGGTCGCCGCGTCGACGCACAAACCACGTGGTGACTAGCTGTCAAAAATTCAGCCCTCGTTTGAGTGCTGAAGCTTAGAACTTTTGTCTGTGTGTGCAACATCTGTCATCGAAAATACTGGATTAGCTGGTTTCAGAACCTTTTTTGCAAATGATACCATTGTTTTCGGCAGTAACCCAGCTTTTTTGTAGTAAAGTTTTTACTGTTAGAAGCAATGGATCAACAACAACAAAACCATATCGACTTCAATGCAATGAAGGCAATTGCGGGTGTAAGCTCTTCAGACCTGCGCGTTTCCTTACAAGCCCAATTACTTAATGGTGGGTCAGGCGTAACCCTACCTATCTCCACCACGTGGAATACCACCCCGTTTACTACCTGTAATACTACAGTAACGTCGGTCACTTCAACTATCTCGTCTCCATTTAATACTATTTCCACACTATGTGGTAATGTGTGCTCTACAAAAAGCACCACAACCCCAAGCAGTGCAACTATAAGCACTTCATTGATGTCGTCTGCAGCTGGATGGCAGAAAGCTTCCAGCAACCAGAAAAAAGCAATGCCTAAAAAGAGAACAGGTGCTGCTCTTTCACCAAAACTAAGCCATAAGAAGACTGCCCTTCTCCAAGAAGACGATAGCTCTTCAAATCGCTTCCATATTCTGAGCGATGACGATAATATGGAAATGGACAACGTAACCTTCCCTGAACCTCCGACCTCGAAGCCTGCAGACAACCGTGCCGATAAGAAGCGTCCAGGCAACTTAAATTCTAAGAATGCTAATACAGCTGCTTCAGGCACCCCCCCACAAGCTCGCCGATCCCATAAAGTACCTAGGATTACTGTCCCCGACGTGGCCAACTTTTTGGCATTTTCCAGCGAGCTGGACGCCCTCATAGGGGACTCCTTCACAATCAAAACTCTTAATTCTGGCGACTGTGCTGTTCAGTGCAACACCTCGGATGATTATAGGACTGTGGCCCGCCATTTCCGTGAAAAAGGTATCATTTTTCACCATCATCAACTGCCTGAGGATCGCCCTTACCGGATTGTCATGCGTAACATTCACCATGGAGTTCCATCGGAAGACATCATCGAATGTCTTCAAAAGGAAGGCCACTGCGTCCTCCGCATATATACTCCACGTAACAAGGCAACGCAACTCCCACTCAACATGAGGTTTATTGACCTTAAGAAGGCGGAAAGCAACAAGCTCTTAAAGAATATTCCGGTCGTCTGCAGGCATAAAGTAAGCTGGGAGAAGCCTCGTAAACAGTCTGAGCCTGTTCAATGCCACAGATGTCAGGAATATGGCCACACCAAGGCATATTGCACCCGAAATCATATATGCAGAGAATGCAAACTTGGACCGGATGATCCTAGGTGTTGCTATCATTGTGGCAACTCTCATGCGGCCAACTTTAAAGGTTGCAGAAAATTTCTTCAAGTTTCGTTTAAAAACAAACATCAACAGATCAATAATCCAAGATCTCAACCAAGCAGTGCCTTTATAAATAAACATCAGCAGAACACCAACCCAACATCCCCACCAAGCAGTGCCTTTACTTATGGCAAGCAAACTTTTGCGAGTGTCGTCAGTAACAGACAAGTTATTGATCAACACAGCCAGCCCAGCTCTACACCTGTAAATCATCCACTCTACCCGGTCACCAGCACAAATGCTGCTCTGGAAACCAAGCTGGAGCAGCTCTTCGCGAGACTCGACAGGATGATGTCCCTAGTAGAGACCCTAATGCAAGCGCTCCTTCAGACGCGCACCCCCCTTGCTGGTTCTCATCATGGGTCCAATTAAAGTTGCAGCTTGGAACGCCAACGGAGCTAACTCGAAGGTCAACGAGATCATTGCCTTCATTGAGCTCCATGACATTGACATCCTAATGCTGTCTGAAACTCACTTCTCTTCGCGTTCCACCTTTAGGATTCCCGGATTCACTCTTCACTCTTTCTGCAAGCAGAGGAAAATTTAAAGTTGCCTCGGTCTACTGCCCTCCTGCCTTTAGGTGGACGGAAGCCGATATTATGCCACTTCTCATCCAACTCGGCAGAAAATTCTTCGCGGCAGGTGACTGGAATGCCAAACACAGATGGTGGGGCAATTACAGAATGTGTGCTAGAGGCAGGATCTTGTTTTCTGCTTTTGCAGACGAGGGCATCGACGTCGTAGCATCTGGCGAAGCCACCTGCTATCCCTTCCGTGTGAGCTCCACTCCCAGTGCTATTGACTTTGGCATCTCTAAAGGCTTCATACAGCAACAGATTAAAGTAAAAGTGCTGACTGAACTTTCATCTGATCATCTCCCGTTGCTCTTTGAGTTGGACGAAGAGGCTCAACATTTTCAGGGAACCCATAAAATGCTGCCCTCGCATGCTGACGTCGCTGTTTATAAAGCGCACATCGAAGATGCCATACTATCAGCTAGCTGGAAGCATATGTCGACTGCTTCACAGATATAATTGCTGAAGCTGCGCGACGGGCTACGCCACCACCGCGCCAAGTAGGTCCGATAGCTGCCAGAAGGTCACCCATTCTTAACTCTGAGATAAGAGCTCTCCTTAATCTAAAAAGGCAACTCAGGAGGCAGTATATTGCATCTGGAGATCCTGCAACTAAGCAGTCCCTCTCAAGCGTCACAAACAGGCTGCGCCGAATGCTTGCCAAAAGTCGTCAGAAAAACCTCGACACCCTACTTGAAGGAGCTGGCCCAGACAACAACAGTGACTTTTCAATCTGGAAGCTAACGAGAGGAATAAAGAGACAGCCGCTTTTTCAGTCCCCCATTTTGGGTCATAGTGGCACCTGGCTTAGGACAGATGGCGATAAAGCAAATGCATTTGCGGAACATCTGTTCTCCACCTTCACTCCTTTCCAGCTGACGGACGCTTCCCACATAGAAGAAGTTGCAGGATTTCTGGATACCCCTAATCAACCATCCCGCCACGTGAGACACACCACCCCACAGGAAGTCACTCTACAGCTAAAGGCACTGAAAGTGAAAAAGACCCCCGGACATGATGGTATTGACAATTTAGCAGCCAAATCCCTCCCACGCAAAGGAGTTTTGGCCCTGGTCAAAATTTTTAACGCCATGCTAAATCTAGGGCATTTCCCAAAGCAATGGAAGCGTGCGCGGGTTGTCATGATCCCCAAAGCCGGTAAGCCCCCGACGCAGATAGACTCATACCGTCCAATAAGTCTGCTTCCAACGTTTTCTAAGGTCTTTGAGCGTATTCTGCTGAATCGTTTGATGGAACTACCGCAGGTATCAGGCCACATACCCCAACATCAATTTGGCTTCAGGAAATCTCACGGTTGTCCTGAGCAGGTTCATCGCCTAGTCAATCAAGTGACACACGGCTTCGAAAATAAATTGTATACGGTGGCAGTTTTTCTCGACGTTAAGCAAGCCTTTGACAAGGTGTGGCACGGTGGATTGCTGTATAAGTTGAAGGATCTTCTCCCGGCATCCCACTTTGCAATTCTGAAGTCCTTCATTGCTGATCGGACCTTCGAGGTTGCAGTTAGAGACTCTCATTCGAACTTGGTGGAAATGAATGCAGGTGTTCCCCAGGGAAGTGTACTTGGACCTTTCCTGTATACCCTCTACACTGCTGATATGCCAGCCCCGGCCCCCAGTTTTTCCTCTGCCAATGTCCTTGTGGCTACATACGCTGACGACACAGCTATGCTTGCGTCACACTGGTCCCTGCAAACAGCCTCGGAAGCAGTACAGAATTGGCTGCACGAAATGGAGCGTTGGGCTGCCAAATGGAATACAGCCATTAATTGCGCAAAATCAGCCTGCGTGACATTCGCTCTTCGGCCAGGTTCCTGCCCTGGTTTAACCTATGATGGTGCGATCATTGAAAGCGTGAACTCCCACTGCTACTTGGGTGTCCATCTGGATCGTAAGCTCATCTGGAAGGCCCATATCACGGCAGTTAAGACCAAGTGCCTGCATAAAATTAATAAGATTGACTGGCTCCTACGCTCAGCTAAACTTCAGCTCTCAAAAAAGGTCCGTTTAATTAAAGCAGTAGTAAACCCTACCTGGACCTACGCCATCCAAGTATGGGGTACTGCCTCTAAGCACCAGCTTGACAGGCTGAGAGTTGTGCAGGCACGTGCTGCTAGCCATGCGTCCGGACTACCGTGGTACGTCACCAACTGCGCAATCCTAAGGGACCTACACATCAGTCTGATAGGTGACGAAATTAACCATTACAGCAGCCGTTACGCGGACAGGCTATTTATGCACCCCAACACGTTGGCGAGTAGACTTGCCGATCCTCTTCCCCTCCGACGCCTGAGAAGATGTCACCCCTCAGATCTGACTACCAGAATCATATTATAATCAAATAAACTATTAATTATATCTTATATGTATGTAATCTAATTAAGGATCCCCATGTACCATATTTCCCCTTCCCTTTCCTCGTCCAGTCATATTCAGATGATACTGAATGATTCTGGCGAGAATAAATATTATAAAATAAAAAATAAAAAAAATGTAGGGAGCGTAAATCAGTATTTCTGAAAAAATAATAAAAATACCATCTGATTTCGATAAATTTTGCACAATTGATTGGTGTTCTAAAGCACGACTTATTCCCAAATTTAACAGAGATATCTTTAAGACCGAAGAAATTACGACGTTAAAACGATTTTTGCACTTCCAAGAGGCCATACGGAAACTATATGTTATGGTACTCCGATCATATTAAAACTTCGCTTTTTGGATTATTACAAAAGAAACTATCATATGGTATTTTTGGTTGCGATTCGTGCATAAAAAACCCGATTTCTGAAAAAAAAAATCAGAGTTTTTGTCCGATTAGCCCTATGGGAGCTATATGATATAGTCATCCGATTTCAATAAAATTTGAAGTTATTAAAAACTTATACTAAAAACTGTCCTATGCTTAATTTGGTTGCGATTGGTTCATAAATAACCCGTTTTCTGACAAAAAAGCACAGAAATCGGATTTTTGACCGATTAGCCCTATGGAAGCTATATGATATAGTCATCCGATTTCAATAAAATTTGGAGTTATTCAAAACTTATACTAAAAATTCGGAACGTTAAACTCGGGCGCAGCCGAGTTTGAGATATCCTGTACCTGTAGGGAGCGTAAATCAGTATTTCTGAAAAAAAATAAAAATACCATCTGATTTCGATTAAACTTTGCACAATTGATTGGTGTTCTAAAGCACGACTTATTCCCAAATTTAACAGAGATATCTTTAAGACCGAAGAAATTACGACGTTAAAACGATTTTTGCACTTCCAAGAGGCCATACGGAAACTATATGTTATGGTACTCCGATCATATTAAAACTTCGCTTTTTGGGTTATTACAAAAGCAACTATCATATGGTATTTTTGGCTGCGATTCGTGCATAAAAAACCCGATTTCTGAAAAAAAAAAACAAAAAATCGGAGTTTTTGTCCGTTTAGCCCTATGGGAGCTATATGATATAGTCATCAGATTTCAATAAAATTTGGAGTTATCAAAACTTATACTAAAAACTGTCTTGTGCATAATTTGGATGCGATTGGTTCATAAAGAACCCGTTTTCTGACAAAACAGCACTGAAATCGAATTTTCTGACCGATTAGCCCTATGGAAGCTATATGATATAGTCATCCGATTTCAATAAAATTTGGAGTTATTCAAAACTTATACTAAAAACTGTCTTGTGCTTACTTTGGTTGCGATTGGTTCAAAAACAACCCATTTTGTGACAAAAAAGCACAGAAATCGGATTTTTTGAATGATTAGCCCTATGGAAGCTATATGATGTAGATGTCCAATTTAATTAAAACTTTGCACAGCTGCTGAGTATTTTAAAGTTCACATTGTTTCTTAATTTGAATAAAATATCTTTAAAGATAAAGAAATTATGACGTTAAAACGATTTTTGCACTTTCGATCGGCCCTATGGGAGCTATATGATATAGTGGTCCGATCAGATCGAAACTTCACATCCTTATTGAGAACAAATAAAAACTTCTAACTACAAGCTTTCGTAATAATACGATAGCAAACAAAAAAGTTATGCCCTATAAACTTTCTACTTTTTTTGAGGTTGTTGTGGTTTTATACTTTTTATTCCGAACCTAAATCGGATATTAAAAAAATATAATAAACTTGATCTAACCTGCAGAACAAATGATTAGTAGCAACAAACCGGAACTTTTTCGGGGTTACCATCTCTGAGAACGAGGTGTTCATACAGACGGACAGACAGACAGACAGACAGACAGACAGACAGACAGACAGACGGACATGGCTAGATCGATTTCTCTAGTCACCCTGATCATACTTTAGGTAACTTTGGGGGGTCTCCGACGTCTCCTTCTCTATGTTACATACATTTGACAAACTTAATATACCCTTGTACCTTTTTAGGTACAGGGTATAAAAATGAAAAATGTTGTGATAACTGTCAACATTATTACACAAGTGACAACAAAACTCACAGCGAAAAGAAATGTGTCACTGCCAATTACCCCAAGCCAGGAACGACAACGCGTTTTACGAGTGCACACAAAAAACTTTCACCACCCGTGACTATATATGCGGATATTGAAGCGCTCCTGGAGAAATATCACCACCCAGCGAATGATCCAAATACTCCCAGCTTTACCAGAGCTCAAAGACATATGAATGTGAGTCTACATTTAAAATTTTAAAGTATTATAAAGTTATTTTTATACTCTTTTCACAGAAAAAGGTATACTCATTTTGCTCTGATGTTTGTAACGCTCAGAACCAAACATCGTAGACCCACAAAAGTTACATCTAGAATACTTACAATCACTAGAGGAGTCGGTATAGCCATGTGCGTCTGTCCGTCTGTTTCTATGCGATTTACTCTGGCAGTTTAAAAGCTATTTTGTCGAAACTTGGTATATAGCCTGCCATTTTACCTAGGTAGTACACTAGTTTGAATCAGCCGGATCGGAGCACTACATCATATAGGTGTCATACGAACCTAAATCGGTTTAGGGAATACCTCCCACATTTATTATCCGATCATATTCAAATTTGGCATGCGTATGTTTCATATAACGGTAAATAATTGTACCAAATTTTGCCTAGATCGGATCACTCTATCTTATATCTGTCATACGAACCTATATTCGGTTTAGCGAATAACTCACACATTTATTATCCGATCCTGTTGAAATTTAACATGCATATGTTTTTTACAGCAATTAATATATGCACCAAATACGTATCGGGGTACTATATCATATAGCTGTCATACGAATCGGTTTTAGAAATAACTCGCACATTTATTGACTGATCTCTTCAAAACTCGGCAAGCACGTGTTTTCCATAATTATACGCGTTTGTGCTGAATTTTATTAAAATCGGACTACTATATCATATAGCTGTCATACAAATCGAAATCGGTCCTATTAACTGACCAACCCCATTCATTTTTAATTGTCTTCTGGAAATGTTTTTTTTTTTCAAAAATCAAATGCATGGGGGTAGTAGAATACATATGGGCGGCCCAGATTTGAGGGAGTTGCTATAAATGGCAGTCTTATAGCACTTTTTATGGTGCATGTGATAAATTTGGGTGGGTGGTGGAGTGTCTTTAATAAAATAGGTAAAAAATATATTTTTAAAAGAAAAATAGGTGACGTGCTTAACTGTATCCATACAAATATTATGGTTAGTCCATGTTGATACGATCGGTAGATACATGCGGACAAGGATAGATGGCATTTCAGAGGATAACAAAAGTATGCAAAAGTACGCCGCTTTTTGCGGCGGATAACATAATTCGGTTGCTGGTGGGGGCGGTTAGCGCAATTTAGCACTCCATTTTTTAATTTTCACATTCAAGTGGTTTCGGGGACCCATATACTAACTACTTGTGAGCTGCACCTACGGCTAACTCTCTACCTGCAGTACTCAAATGTGGTCGCCCAATGTTTTTTTTTCTATTTCATTTGGACATTTCAAATCTATGGCCATAAATTTTATATTTTATGAGTGCTAAGGTCACAAGCATTGTGTCCTTTTACGAAGTAGTTTTTTACCTACTAACCGTATTGGACTTCGAGCATAGGGCAACAAAAGAAAGTGAGAGCACAGTGTTACTTTAGACATCATAAGCATCGCTAGCACCAGCCTCGTATCAATTTCGGTTCCGCCAGCATCAGTATCGCCTATTTTACCGGCTCCTTCGCCAGCTCCTGCATCGACCGCTTCGCCAGCTCATCCGCTTCGTCAGCTCATCCGCTTCGCCAGCTCATCCGCTTCGCCAGCTCATCCGCTTCGCCAGGTCATTACATCCGACATCAACCGCTTCGCCAGCTCATCAGATCCGACATCAACCTCTTCGCCAGCTCATCAACCGTTTCGCCAGTGCCACTATCGCCCACTTCACCAACTCCACCTTCATAAGATCATGGTATCAATTCAAAATGAACACAATAATTTGCGATTTATGCAATGGTAAATTTGCTATTAATGGCTTTATGACCCACTATACCATGTGCAAAGGACCTCGTAACGCATTTAATGAAATGCAGAGAACAAAGGCATCGAGGATTGCATGCGATTTATGCTGTATAAAAGTGCAAATCGCGGAATTTGCTAAACACTATAATAAGTGTGAAGGTCTTCGTAACGCATCACCTAAAGTGTCTCTAGTTGCATGCGATCAATGCAAAAGAAAATTAAAACTTGTCAATATCAATAAGCATTATAATGAATGTACTGGCCCTCGCAATGCATTTGAAGTAATGCAGGGTTCCAAGAAAAAAAAAAAATGACAATGAAATCAATTGCACCGTTTGTAATATCACAGTTCCAGCAGCATTATTTAAAATACACCAAAGGACGATTTGTAGGAGGCCAAAGTGATCAGACTCTTGTAGGGTAGGAGATGCTGTATTCCGATGAGTGTGTGTGTAGGTAGACGTATAACTATTGTAACACTCCGCACAAGTAAAAGACATTCGTTCTCTGTTACGTCTGTGTAACTACTGACTCGTCTGCTCATTTATTAATTCCACATAAGAACGATAGGGAATGGAAAAGGGGTAACAAATGAGAAACATGATAGAGTAACAATAAATGAGGATAGAATATGATTACAGACTATGAGCGCAATACATATATATATAGTGGGCACTAGCCTGCTACAATTCGGCCAATCCTGACCATTAAGATCTCCTGATCTAATATTATTAATAATGACTCTTATAAACTAGAGTTTTATTTTATACTATTTTTTTTTTTTTTTTTTTTTTACAATATTCGTTTAATAATAATTATTTTTAAATTACAATTTATTTACATTTTAATGTTTTACCAATCCAGTGTCTAATATTTTGAGAGCTCCATACTCCCTGATATGGGTTACGTGACAACTGGAAACCTTCAACATCTTTTATTAAAAATCGATCGTTCCTTAAAATTTTATCTATTATGTATGGACCTTTGTGTTTTGGAATCAATTTTCTAGCCACTCCTGCTGTGCTATCAAAATTTTTTATCATTATATAATCTCCTAGTTTAAATCCTTTCGATTCTTTTTTCTTTTTGTTATAATTTTGCTCATTATACTCTTGTAACTTCTTTTGATTTTCTTCCCCTTTTTTTCTAATTTCTAATAAATTTCTTTTTTCCGTGCAAGTATCTAACTCCTCTAAATTTTCCCTTAACTCGTCGATAACCTTTCCTCTCTGTTCTATACCAAATAACATTTTACTCGGTAGTTGTTTTATACTCCTTTGTATTGAATTGATTAATGAATATTCTACATCTTCTACAACATTATCCCAATGTAATCCATTTTCATTGTCTGTTAATTTGGCCAGCATTGGTCCTAAACTTCGATTGACTCTCTCAACTTGACCATTTGCCTGCGGAGAACCAGTAGCAATTTTAATGTGTTTTATATTCCGTCCATTCCGAAATTCTTCAAAAACTTCTGACGTAAAGCAGCTACCGCGGTCGGACACAATGCATTGTGGCCTACTATAAGCCCTAAAATAATCCCGCAACGCTACCATTACTTCCTTTGTATTGGTTGTTGCTGTTGGGTAAAGTCTAGTGAACTTAGTAAATCCGTCAATCACTACAAATAAATGCTTTTTCTTCCTTCCTAAATCCACAGGGCCATAATGATCTATATGCACTATTTCGAAAGGCTTATTCCCTTTTGGTATACTATGCAGTAATCCTTCGCCTTTACCCGTGCTCGGTGAAAATGCCACACATCTCAAATAATTACCTATATGTCTTACAACTTTCTCTTTTATGCCTGGAAACCAATAAGACTTATTTATTGCATCTACTACTTTATCCCGTCCAATATGCCCCATTTCATTATGGTACTTATATAAAACTTTATCCTCCATTTCTTCTGGGACATAAAACAAAATTTTATTATCATTGGACTTTCGATACACTATACCATTTCTCATCTCAAATAACTTATCTTCCATTCTTTCTAATCTTTTTCTAATTTTCTTAATATTTTCATCTCTCGCCTGACATATTACTAAATTATCTATAAAACTATTAGTTTCTACAATCAAAATATCCGTGCATCTACTTAAAGCATCAACATGCTGCATTCTAGTTCCTGCTCTATGTACTATTTCAAAATCATACTCTAACAACTCTAACACCCATCTTGCTATTCTTTGATTGATCTCAATTTTGTTTAAAGTTAACATCAATGAGTTGCAATCCGTAACTATCTTAAACTTCACACCTTGTACATAAATTCTAAATCTTCGTATTGCATAAATTATCGCTAACGTCTCCAATTCAAAACTATGATATTTTGCCTCATCTACTGTTGTACGTTTTGAAAAATAAAACACCGGATGCAACTTATTGTCTTCTTTTCTTTGAAATAATACTGCTCCAAATCCTGCCTTACTCGCATCACAGTGCAATTCAACCTCTTGTTTATAATCATATATTGCCAATACTGGACTTTGTACCAATTTATTTTTCAGGTTCTCAAAACAATCTAGTTCTATTTTATCAAAAATGAATTCCTTGTCCTTCTTCAATAAATCATATAAAGGTTTTGCCATAGTCGAGAAATCCTTTATGAATCTCCGAAAATACGAGCAAAGACCCAGAAAACTTCTTACTGCATGCGTTGATTGTGGTACTGGAAACTCAGTAACCGCCTCTATACCTTTACTATCTGCCTGAATCCCTTTGTTACTTATCAGAAATCCCAAGTATTTAATGCTAGACTGCAGGAACTCGCACTTGTCCATTCTTAATTCTAGCTTATTTTTCACTAATCGCTCAAATACTTCTTGCATTGTTTCTACATGTTCCTTTATATTTTCACTAGCCACTAAT
Organism: Scaptodrosophila latifasciaeformis; assembly: GCA_037075145.1. Classification (NCBI taxonomy): domain Eukaryota; kingdom Metazoa; phylum Arthropoda; class Insecta; order Diptera; family Drosophilidae; genus Scaptodrosophila; species Scaptodrosophila latifasciaeformis. The sequence continues at coordinate 59,852 of JBAMCM010000119.1, forward strand.
ATGTCGTCCATATATACAATTACTTTGTCTTTTCTAATCATATCATCAAAAATTTTATTTATGAATCTTTGAAAAACCGCTGGTGAGTTTTTTAATCCCATTGGCATACGTAAAAACTCAAACTGACCTAACGGCGTCATAAACGATGTATATTTGACTGACTCCTGATTCACAAACACATGAAAGTATCCATGTTTCAGATCCAGTTTTGAAAATACACTCTTATTATTTAACTTATCCAGTAAATCGTCAATTAATGGTAACGGATAACTATCTTTAACCATACTTTTATTTAATTTCCTATAATCAATACATAATCTCAAATCACCCGACTTTTTCTTGACTAGCACAATCGGAGAAGCATATTCAGATTCACTTGCTCTAATAATACCATTTTCTAAATATTCATCCAATATGTTTTGTAACTTTTCCCGCTCTACATACGAAAGACGTCTAGGTGCACAACTAAAGGGTTTTGTCTGTTCTAATGTTAATTTTATTTCACATCTTACTACTGGTTCTCTTGGCTTTTCTGCTTTTAAATAATTATTTTCAATCATCTTTCTAAACTGACATTTCACTTCATAACTAACATTTTCACCTATACTTACTTCTTTTTCTTCATCAATTACATTAATTTGAAACAATTCTCGCTCTTCCTCACTCAACACATCACTTACTAATTCTTGACATTTTTCAATTTTTTTATCTTCAAAACTTTCCTTTTTATTTTTAAATAACATTTCCATTCGTACTTCGTTATTAATTTCCAATACCATCTCTGTTCGGTTCAGCAGCAAATATTTAAATTGTTCAATTTGGCGCCTCTAGCCTAAATCAGCTGTTCTTTGCAAAATTAATTTCTAACACTGCATAATGCATGCGTCAATTGTGCGTTTGCTTTTGATCAGTTAGTCTTCGTTTTGCACTTTGGCTCTACGCACAGCTCGCGCTGTTTTTCGTTCGTTACTAACTAACTCGCAACCATGTACTGATTCGCATATATACATACAGTTCGATACTCAAATTAAATTATAAACTAAATTAAGAAATATCTCTTGTGTTTTATTTCTTAAATTTCGACCAAGTGCTATCAAAAAAGCTTGTTAGCCCAACATTTTGGTGACCCCGACGTGATTAGTTTCACCACTTGTTGCTCAAATTTGCTTAAATCAAAATCGCTTATTTATTGCTGTGCTTGAGCCAAACTTTTCGCCGTCGGTAAATAAACACAGTTATCGTCGTTCTAACTGTTAGTTATTCTATTCCCTTGTCGGCTGTTTTTAATTGCTGTGCAAGTGCATTGACTTTACCGTGCGGTACATTAAGTACAGTTCTTGCTTATTATGGAAGGCTCCACCAATGATGCCGAAAACCAGATGCTCTTTTTAAAGAGAAAAACAAAATCGTTGCTTGACAGTTTGAAAGTATTGCAATCAAACTTTAGCAAATCATCTATTGAAGCTTCGGACGACTGCAACTTGTCAGCAACTCTAAAACGGATTCAAAAAATAGAAGTTGCATTCGAAGAAGCCCATAATGCGCTGGAACGACTTGATTTCGATCAAATTGGCAGTGATGTGCGTGAATCGTTTGATGATCTTTCGGTTACCTTTGGCACTTGTGTTCAACGTGAAATTGCCAAGCGTAACGCAACCATGCCAGCTTGCTCTACATTTCTGGTGGATTCCAATATTCCAGCTAGCAGCCCGATACCCCCGGGCTCGGCTGTAGCTAGATCTAGAGCTGTGCCAGCCCTACCGCCAATCAAATTGCCTACGTTTTCTGGTGGTTACACTGAGTGGGCCGATTTTTACTCGATGTTTACCACAGTGATTGATAATCACCCGGAGTTAACAACCATTGAAAAACTCCAGCACCTGCGGCTCTCGTTAAAGGATTCTGCGCTGGACACTATACGTTCATTGGAAATAACAGAGGCTAATTATTCTGTCGCATTAAATTTGTTACAAAAACGTTTTGATAATCGCCGTTTAGTCTTTCAGGCACACATCGTTAATTTGCTGGGGCTCAAGAAAGTGGAAAATGGCTCGGCTAGACCACTTCGAGAACTTTCTGATAAGTTCAATGCACACATTCGTGCTCTCACCAGTCTGGGCAACATGGAACAAGTAGCTGGATGCATCATAGTGCAAATTTTATTGCAGAAGCTGGATCCAATCTCTCAAGCAAGGTGGGAAGAGAAGCTCGAAGATCCATCATTCAAAAATATGATTCCATCGTGGGAGCAGATAGCCACGTTCTTGGAGCAGCGGTGCAGGACGCTTGAAAGCGTGGATTTTGCCATGGCAACATATACGCCTGGCACTCAGGTGGGAAAGACACATAAAACTAACCCAACAACAACCTCGCTAGTTGTCACTAACCCGATTCCGAATCCTGTTGACTGTGCATTGTGTGGAAATCATGACCATACCATTCAAAGATGCCCTGGATTTCGGAATTTGTCGCCTTCACTTCGCTTAAATGAAGCCAAGAAGCTTGGTTTGTGTATCAACTGCCTGAAGAAAGGCCATGTATTGCGAAATTGTAACTCCGGATCTTGTCGAGTGTGCGGTCATAAACACAACACCCTGTTACATTTAAATGGCTCTCATAATTCCCAACCTTGCTCTTCTAACTCGAATGTTGCAAACCCTCAAATTGCTTCGACGCCAGCCGTCTCCACTTCTCTTGTAGCTAAAAATAACAGCAACGATGTTGTGCTACTCGCCACAGCAATGATTTTAGTAAAAAATCGCGTTGGTACATTAGTTCCCTGCCGTGCCTTGTTGGATGCTGGATCCCAAATTCATTTGATTACTTCCCGATTCGCGCAACAGCTCCAACTCAAGAAAAGGCAATCCTTGGAAGGAATTTCTGGTTTAGGAAATTCTCCGTTTACTACAGATGGATTCTGTGTTGATGTAAATTTGCAATCTCAAAATTCGGATTACTCGACCGTCATCTCGGCAATATTAGCTCCTGTCATCACTGATAGCCAGCCTAGTGTCCCTCTCAATACTTCAAACTGGAAAATTCCAGATAACATTCGTCTTGCTGATCCCATTTTTTACAAGCCGCAGCGTGTCGACCTCCTAATTGGAGCTAGCTTGTTTTATGAGCTTCTGTGTGTCGGCCAAATCAAGTTACTACCTGGATTGCCTCTAATTCAAAAAACAACACTTGGATGGATCGTAGCAGGAGGTGGTTCGCTTTCTGTCGGCACTTCCCTTGTCGCAAACCGTGCATTGCCTGAAGTCCAATCTGAATCCAGTAACCAAATCGATGCTGTACTTCGCCGATTTTGGGAAATTGAAAGTGTTCAAGAACTTGCCAGCCAGTCAACAAAGGAAGAACTTGGATGCGAACAGCATTTCTTGGAACATTTTAAAAGGTTATCATCTGGAGAATACTCTGTTCGGCTTCCTCTAAAGCTTAGTCTTGACCAAATGGGCGAATCGTATCAGCAGGCGTTTCGGAGATTTTTGTTGCTTGAAAAAAGGCTTCAGCGTAATGAACAACTGAAGTCCCAGTATGCCGCATTCATTCAAGAATATTTGGATTTAGGTCATATGTCTCCTGTATCTCCGCAAAATCGGCCTCTTTGTAAATATTTCTTGCCTCATCATTGTGTGCTAAAAGAGGAAAGCACAAGCACTAAACTACGCGTCGTTTTTGACGGATCTGCAAGAACCAGTACCGGATATTCTCTGAATGACATTTTGATGGCTGGACCCACAATTCAGCCAAAACTCTTCAACATTTTAATTCGCTTTCGCACCTTTGCTGTTGCTCTTACAGGAGACGTCGGAAAAATGTATCGCTGTGTTAGAGTCAACCCTCCAGATAATTATCTCCAATGCATATTGTGGCGAGATTCTCCTCAGTCTGACATCAGTGTGTTCAAGTTGGACACAGTAACTTATGGTACAAAACCCGCTTCGTTTCTTGCTGTTCGATCAATGCAGCAACTATCCATAGATGAGCAATCATCATATCCAATTGGTGCCAAAATTCTTTGTCGTGACTTCTATGTAGATGATCTTATATCTGGTGCGTCGTCTGTAGAAGAAGCCATAGAAGTACTTCAACAAACTAAAGGCATTCTCGCTAAAGGTGGTTTTGAACTGAGGAAATGGTGCTCGAGTCACAATAACGTTCTTCATGGAATTCCCGAAAAAGATAAGGAGTCATTTTTGAAATTCGAAGATGGAAGTGACATTACAAAAACTTTGGGACTTGCTTGGGATCCTACGACAGATCAACTACTTTTTTCTTTTGTACCCGCTCAACAAACTTCGAAAACATGCAAAAGAACAATATTATCTGCAATCGCTCGATTTTATGACCCACTCGGATTAATCGGCCCTGTCATATTAAAGGCTAAAATTTTTATTCAGCTGTTGTGGAAGGCTAAGTTGGATTGGGACGAAAGTCTACCACTAGGATTGGATACCGCATGGCAGGATTTTCGAAACACCTTCAGTTACGCCCAGCGTATTTCATTTCCTCGTTTTGTTTTTGCTCCAAATTCTGAAGTAGAGGTACATGGGTTCTGCGATGCAAGTATCAACGCCTACGGCGCCTGCATATATGTTGTCTCCAAGGGAAAAAACTCCATCTCAAGACTCTTATGTTCGAAGTCCCGGGTAGCTCCGGTAAAGACGCTTACAATACCGAAACTTGAACTTTGCACTGCTGTTTTGTTATCCCAACTCATAAGTGAGATATCGAAGATGAATCTTTTTTCTGGACCCTTTCATTGTTGGTCGGATTCATCAATTTGCCTGTCCTGGATACGAGATGAGTCTTCAAGCTACAATGTTTTTGTTGCCAATCGCATTGCTGTCGTCCAGGAACTCACTTCTGATTTTGAGTGGCATTACGTGCCAACAGCTTTAAACCCAGCAGACATTCTATCGAGAGGTGCCACTCCTAATGAGCTACTTGAATCAACGCTTTGGTCTTCTGGTCCAGAATTTCTAATTGGGTCTAGCAAACGCTGGCCTGCTTCCTGCTTACTGGATAAACCAAATTTGGAACTGCGTCGAAAAATTCTCTTAATTACAGGTCCTAATGCTGATCCAATACTGAAATGCAAATACGTAAACTCATTTCCTGCCATTCAACGGGTATTTGCATATGTCTACAAATTTATTCATGGGATTCGACACCCTGGTCTCCGGATTTGGCACATCTACCTTGGTTCTCTGATCATTTATCGGAACATTCAGAAGAGCTGTCTACATGAGGAGATAAGAGACATAAAGTTGAAAGGTGTGGTCAAGCGCTCTAGCAGCATTTCATCATTATTGCCGTTTTTGGATGGATTTGGTATTCTTCGTGTTGGTGGACGCCTCACTAATTCAACTCTTCCCTACGAGTCTCGGCATCCTATTATATTGCCTAAATTGCATCCTATCAGGGCTGCAATCATTACTCATTTCCACAATAAAAACCTCCACGCTGGACCCCGAGCGCTATTGGCAGCCATCCGGCTCCAATACTGGCCAGTCGGCGGACGGAAAACGGTCTCTAAAATCGTGAACAGATGCGTAAGATGTTTTCGGGCCAAGCCGCGTTTGGTAGAGCACGTAATGGCTGATCTGCCAAAAGAGCGACTTGAGGGAATCCGAGCATTCGACACGACTGGTATCGACTTCTGTGGTCCATTCTTTTACAAACCGGAAATTCGCAACAAGGCTCCTGTAAAATCATACATATGCGTTTTTATTTGCTTCGCCACAAAGGCTGTTCATCTTGAGCTCGTCAAGGATCTTTCAACTCCAGCTTTTATCAATGCTCTGAAACGATTCATCTGCACTCGAGGAAAGCCATGTCAGATTTGGTCTGATAACGCTACCAATTTTGTCGGCGCAAGAAATGAACTCGCTGAATTGAAAAACCTCTTCCTCAGTAATGGTCATCAGGAAACAGTTCTGCAATTTTGTTTGGCAGATACTATCGAATGGCGCTTCATCCCACCTCGCTCGCCTCACTTTGGCGGTCTTTGGGAAGCGGCAGTAAAAACCGCAAAACACCACTTCTATCGAGTTGTAGGATCGGCTGTATTAGGATTCGAAGAGCTCCGTACCCTTGCATGCCAAATTATGGCAGTAATTAATTCTCGACCGTTACTTCCAATTTCAGAAAATCCAGAAGATCTCGATGTTTTGACACCGGCCCATTTTTTAATTGGTGGTCCGCCTTCTACATTCGCTGAGCCTGATGTCACACGCCTTAATTTCAATCGACTGGATAGTTGGCAACGGGTGTCCTACATGCAGCAAGTTTTTTGGTCTCGTTGGCGAGAAGAATATCTAACCCTCCTGCAAGAGCGTTCCAAATGGCGCTCACCGAAGCCTGAACTGACCATCGATGATCTCGTCCTTATCAAGGATGAAAATCTACCTCCGCTTAAATGGCCACTGGCACGAGTGACGGAATTAATCTCTGGATCTGATGGTGTTTCTCGAGTGGCAATACTCAAAACATCCAACGGCTACATCAAGCGAGCTATCAATAAGCTGTGCCTGCTTCCCCTTAAGGATTCTGTTGAAACTCATCCGTTCAACGGGGGGAGTATGTTCGGTTCAGCAGCAAATATTTAAATTGTTCAATTTGGCGCCTCTCGCCTAAAACAGCTGTTCTTTGCAAAATTAATTTCTAACACTGCATAATGCATGCGTCAATTGTGCGTTTGCTTTTGATCAGTTAGTCTTCGTTTTGCACTTTGGCTCTTCGCACAGCTCGCGCTGTTTTTCGTTCGTTACTAACTAACTCGCAACCATGTACTGATTCGCATATATACATACAGTTCGATACTCAAATTAAATTATAAACTAAATTAAGAAATATCTCTTGTGTTTTATTTCTTAAATTTCGACCAAGTGCTATCAAAAAAGCTTGTTAGCCCAACAATCTCTTTATCAATTTCTTCAAATATTTCATTCTCCATTACACTTTCATTTTCTCTTTTAATTCTCTTAACTATTTCCTTAACCATTTCATTTTCTTTTACACTAACCATTTTATTTTCTTCTACACTAACCATTTTATTTTTTTGCTTTTCACTTCCCGATTCACATCTGCCTTCATGTTTATCATTGCCTCTTTTGATTTCCATAACACAATTTTCCATTACATTATCAATACATAAACTTTCTTCTATTTTTTTAATTGGTTCTACTGTTACCAACTTCAGGGTACTAAAGTCTAAATTTAAATTAATTGCCTTCATAAAGTCCCGACCCAAAACCACATCATGACTCATAGATTCGTTTTTTACTATTATCAACTCAAAATTAATTCTTTTATTATTCTTCATAACATAGCATAATATTTTTCCAATTGTTTGTAACTGACTCTTATTTAAGCCATAAAATGATTTAGAAACAGAAAATGTAGTAATTTTTCTCGGTACCAGTGATTGTTTTATAAATGAAATTGGACTCCCCGAATCTATGAGGCACGCTGTAATTAAGGGTGGATTAGAACAATACCTAAAATAAATTTTAAACATTCTTACATAATTGTTGATCTTCTCGATGTTGCTTTTGTTTTGTGGGCAATCAGCCACCCAGTGTCCCTTGTCGCCGCACGCATAGCAAGTCCCTGACTCCCTCTTTGGCTTCTGGCAATTTTGATACAGGTGACCTCGTGAATTGCAATTATAGCACCTGCTCCCTTTGCCACTGCTACGATCTGCTGCCGCCTTCTTCACGCCTTCGCCATTGACTCCTTGGGCTGGAAGCTTCACATCAGCAAACGCACGTTTAATTTGCCCAATGTTAGCAAAGCATTGTATGCGCGCCTGCATGCGCAATCCCTCGTTCGGAATGCCTTCGATTACCCGCTCCAGTAGCTCCTCATCATCAATATTGACGTTGTAAGAAAGCGCCAGTTTTTCATCAGCATACACACAAAATTTTTCGTTCGCTTGCCATTTGCGTTTTTCAAAAATTTCTCTCTCTTCTACCTTTGATTTATTTTCTCCAAATGTCGCCACCAATTGTTGACAAAGGTCGTCCACAGACTGCAACGCCCTGTTTTCTTCAGCATGTAGCCACTCATTTGCTTTGCCTTTTAATTTGGATATGAGCAGCATTCGCAAATACGCACCATTAATGTTGTAAATTTGTGCAATATTATTGAGCTGTACAATCCTTTTGCGCGCACACATTCCACCACTGTAGTCAACTAACGCCTCTGTTGCCAAGCGAAATAATATTTCTGTGTTGTTGTTGTTGTGCTGTTGATCAGGCATTTGCTTATTTTCACTTGCAATTTTTTCGTTAGTTTTCGGCAATTCTTCTTTGCGCTGACCTTCGCTGCTGCCGCTTACTTCCAGGCTAACGTTGTGCTGCTCTTTGTACACAGCTTTGGTTGCTTTGTTTTCTTCTTTGCCTTCGTTTGCTTGCACATAAACTTGTCGTTGTTGTTCTTCTTCTTTAAGTTCTTTTAACTGTATTTCAAATTTCCGCATCATTTCGAGTATGTCTTTCATTGTATTGCCCTCTCTTTCTGGCGCACACACTGTTTCTTTCAGCAGAATTGGGGGTTGCTCACTAAAATGTTCGGCTGAATTTATTTCACCACAATTGTTATTGAGATTCTCTGATGCCTCTGTCCAAAATTGACCAGGATCTCCACGTTTCTCAATCGAAATAGAATTCAGGCGAGCCACCAACTCTGCCTTTGACCCTGTAGTTTGCATGTTCAATGCCGCCAGCCACTTCTTCAATGCTGCCAAAGTCAACTTATTTAATTCGAACTCCATTGTGGATAAAGACCACTTCTGATCTGTAGGAGGCCAAAGTGATCAGACTCTTGTAGGGAAGGAGATGCTGTATTCCGATGAGTGTGTGTGTAGGTAGACGTATAACTATTGTAACACTCCGCACAAGTAAAAGACATTCGTTCTCTGTTACGTCTGTGTAACTACTGACTCGTCTGCTCATTTATTAATTCCACATAAGAACGATAGGGAATGGAAAAGGGGTAACAAATGAGAAACATGATAGAGTAACAATAAATGAGGATAGAATATGATTACAGACTATGAGCGCAATACATATATATATAGTGGGCACTAGCCTGCTACAGATTGCACATAGAGATGCATCATGTCAGCAGTTGAGCAGTAATAAAAATGTTATGATAATATCACCGGCATCCAATAAGTTTCCATGCAAAATTTATCGCATCTACACTGATGCCACCAATATAATATGTGCAAATGAGTTTCTTAAACTTTGTAAAGAGCATCTAAGATCACATTTGGAATTGAATTTGTCCGAATATGGGGCTATTAGATTTAATTTAAAATTATTTGGCGATTATATAAAAAAGAGTATATTCATTTTGCTCTGATGTTTGTAACGCTCAGAACCAAACATCGTGGACCCACAAAAGATACATCTAGAATACTTACAATCACTAGAGGAGTCGATATAGCCATGCCCGTCTGTCCGTCTGTGTCTGTGCGATTTAATCAGGCAGTTTAAAAGCTATTTTGCTGAAACCTTCTTTTTTACCTAGGTAGTACACTAGTTTGAATCAGCCGGATCGGAGCACTATATCTTATAGCTGTCATACGAACCTATATTCGGTTTAGCGAATAACTCACACATTTATTATCCGATCCTGTTGAAATTTAACATGCATATGTTTTTTACAGCAATTAATATATGCACCAAATACGGATCGGGGTACTATATCATATAGCTGTCATACGAATCGGTTTTAGAAATAACTCGCACATTTATTGACTGATCTCTTCAAAACTCGGCAAGCACGTGTTTTCCATAATTATACGCGTTTGTGCTGAATTTTATTAAAATCGGACTACTATATCATATAGCTGTCATACAAATCGAAATCGGTCCTATTAACTGACCAACCCCATTCATGTGATTTACGGCAGAAACAACTGCGAAAAGAGTCTGTAATCTTCGGCACCCCGAAGATAACGTTGGGATTTTTTTTTTTTAAATTGCCTTCTGGAAATGTTTTTTTTTTTCAAAAATCAAATGCATGGGGGTAGTAGAATACATATGGGCGGCCCAGATTTGAGGGAGTTGCTATAAATGGCAGTCTTATAGCACTTTTTATGGTGCATGTGATAAATTTGGGTGGGTGGTGGAGTGTCTTTAATAAAATAGGTAAAAAATATATTTTTAAAAGAAAAATAGGTGACGTGCTTAACTGTATCCATACAAATATTATGGTTAGTCCATGTTGATACGATCGGTAGATACATGCGGACAAGGATAGATGGCATTTCAGAGGATAACAAAAGTATGCAAAAGTACGCCGCTTTTTGCGGCGGATAAGATAATTCGGTTGCTGGTGGGGGCGGTTAGCGCCGTTTAGCACTCCATTTTTTAATTTTCACATTCAAGTGGTTTCGGGGACCCATATACTAACTACTTGTGAGCTGCAGCTACGGCTAGCTCTCTATCTGCAGTACTCAAGTGTGCTCGCCCAATGTTTTTTTTTCTATTTCATTTGGACATTTCAAATCTATGGCCATAAATTTTATATTTTATGAGTGCTAAGGTCACAAGCATTGTGTCCTTTTACGAAGTAATTTTTTACCTACTAACCGTATTGGACTTCGAGCATAGGGCAACAAAAGAAAGTGAGAGCACAGTCTTACTTTAGACATCATAAGCATCGCTAGCACCAGCCTCGTATAAACTTCGGTTCCACCAGCATCAGTATCGCCTATTTCACCAGCACCTTATCCAGCTCATCAGATCCGGCATCAACCGCTTCGCCAGCTCATCACATCCGACATCAACCGCTTCGCCAGCTCATCACATCCGACATCAACCTCTTCGCCAGCTCATCCGGTTTTTCCAGCTCATCAACCGTTTCGCCAGTGCCACCATCGCCCACTTCACCAACTCCACCTTCATAAGATCATGGTATCAATTCAAAATGAACACAATAATTTGCGATTTATGCAATGGTAAATTTGCTATTAATGGCTTTATGGCCCACTATACCATGTGCAAAGGACCTCGTAACGCATTTAATGAAATGCAGAGAACAAAGGCATCGAGGATTGCATGCGATTTATGCAGTATAAAATCTAAAGTGTCTCTAGTTGCATGCGATCAATGCAAAAGAAAATTGAAATTTGTCAATTTCAATAAGCATTAACTGTCAACATTATTACACAAATGACAATAAAACTCACAGCGAAAAGAAATGTGTCACTGCCAATTACCCCAAGCCAGGAACGACAACGCGTTTTACGAGTGCACACAAAAAACTTTCACCACCCGTGACTATATATGCGGATATTGAAGCGCTCCTGGAGAAATATCACCACCCAGCGAATGATCCAAATACTCCCAGCTTTACCAGAGCTCAAAGACATATGAATGTGAGTCTACATTCAAAATTTTAAAGTATTATATAGTTATACCATTTACCATTTACTTCGGCTCGTAGGTACACGACTGCAGCGTACGCGTTGATGCTTGCATCTACAAATGAATGCATTTGGACCTCTGTTGCTGTGCTCACTCCAGGCATACATCGTGCTATGTATATGTCGTTCAATTTAGGGACCAAGTTGAGCCAGTTTCGCCAGATTTCCATACGTTTTGCAGAATGATTTTTGCACGTATGTTAAAGAACCCAATAGTCCGAGTGGATCAAATATAGACATGAGCATGCTCAGAGCTCGGCGCTTGGTTAACTGGCCCTCTAAGGCCCTTGCAACTATTTCTGGTTTCACTATATAGGTCACGCAATCCCCACTGGGCTGCCACCACATTCCTAGAACTTTCTCTTGGACGACGTCAGGGTTTTGAATCCGTTTATTATACCCTGTACTTAAAAAGGTACAAGGGTATATTAAGTTTGTGCAAATGTATGTAATATAGAGTAGGAGACGTCGGAGAGCCCCCAAAGTTACCCACAATATGATCAGGGTGATTAGAGAAATTGATATAGCCATGTCCGTCCATCTCTCTGTCTGTCCGCGCGAACGCCTAGATCTTAGAGACTATAAGAGCTAGGATAACCAAACTTGGGATTCGGACTCCTTATGTGTGTACGCTGGTCAAGATTATTTTTTTTTCTACCCACCGCCCCCCTTCCACCCCATCATTTTTTTAAAGCTATGTAATTTCTAAACCTTTCGGACTTAAGTATTAGTTTTTTCTAAAAAGTTGTTAGGAATCTAAAAATCTTTCGATTGATATCAAACATGACTAAAATTGGACCATATTTACTCGAGATATACAAAAAACAAATTTTGAGGGTCAAGATTTTAATTCCCTTTCCCCAACTGGCAAACTCCCGAATGAGCAGTCCGATAGATGGCGTGCTTGCAATATTGTGAACAATGTGTTTTTTTTTTGGATTCAAAGGAATATTAAGAACAGAGGTTTTATGTGAATGCAGGCGACCAGGGTTACCACCTGACTAGGGCTGCCACCTTTTAATTTTCAATTCCGTCTACTAGGTACAGGGTATCCCAAACTCGGCCGCGCGCGAGTTTAACGTTCGGCTTCATTTTTAATTTCCTGGTTGCTCTCCAATGCACATACGACACGCTGGCTATTTGACGTCCAGTGTTGCATGTCAAGTCTACCACTTGCATAGATCCATTTTACTGCTTTTGCTAGTTTTATCATTTCCACCTCTGTATTGACTGATGGCAGCCAATCATCGACGAATATATTGCCGCAGATTGCTTTTATGGCCGCTGGGTGTTGATCTTCGTATCTTCTTGCGTTACGATTCTTTATATAGTTCGCCAAGGCTTGCGAACACGATGCTCCAAATGTCATGACTTTCATGACGTATGTTTCGGGTGGACGCGACCAGTCACCGTTGCGCCAGAGAAATTTCTGAGCCGCCTGATCTTCTGGACGCACTAGTACTTTGTGAAACATCTCCCGTATATCTCCAGAAACTGCAATAGGGCGTTCTCTGAACCTTATGAGAATGCCCATCAAAGATGTTAACGTGTCGGGACCTTTCAACAGGCAGTCGTTTAGCGATACGCCTCAGCTTTTGGCTGCTGCGTCCCACACTAGTCGAGTCATCTTCTTGTTGGGATTGGTGACTGTAAAAATAGGAAGAAACCATGTTAAATTGTTGGGCACCAACTCACTGTCTTCCATTCGTCTGATGTATCCCTTTTGTTCATAGATGCTTATGGTTGTCAGCATGAACTCCTGTAATTGTTGGTCTTTATTCACTTGAGGCGTTTTAGGGCCACCTGGTAGGAGTCCGGCAGGACTACTTTGTCGTATTTCCACAATAGGCCTGTTTGTCATCGTTTCTCATTTTCCAGGTAACACTTCGTGGCTTCCATTATATGCATAGAACGCTCGTCCTCCTTGGATCTGAGTGGTTTTCTAACCAGATTGATTCCCAATGACTCCAACGAAAAATAGTTTTTCAGATCTTCATTCATGCCACGGGTCTCGCTACATTGGCAAACATGAAGCACACGCGAAGTCTTAGTCGCGTCGTCTATGTAGCGTCCGTACAAAGCCCAACCTAGTCTGCATCGGGACGCGATGATATCGTCGTCTTCAGCTTCGCGTACCTTCAAGGGAACAGTCACCTTGATATTGTCCAAGCCTATGATAAGTCGGGCTCTCACATTAGAGTATGGAACGATTGGTAACGTTGACAAATGTCTTCGTGACTTCAATGTTTGTAGATCAATACTCTGCTCTGGTAGATCCAAATCAGCCATGCTCCTCACATTTCTCAATTTGTATTGTTGTCCGCCGTTGTTCCACTCTGATACAATTACCTCTAGCGCCTTCGAGTTGGATTCGACTTTGGTGGCATCACCTGTCCATTTCAGGCATAGATCGCTCGCCGGACCCTCCAATTCTAATTCATCTGCCAGCGACTTCTCCATCAGTGTGCATGCCGCTCCTTCATCCACCAATGCAAAGCCCTTTGTTTTCTTTGATTTTCCGTAGATTGTGAGTGGGATATATCGAAAAAGAGTTCGAGGTTCCGGTCTTCCATGGAATATAACGGTTGATTCGTCTCTCTTGGTAGGCTCATTTCCTGGTTGTTCGGCTGGGCCTCTCTTGACCTTACCGACTGCTGCGCTATGTAACAGTATATGGTGAATCAACTTACATCCATCGACTCCACATTTTCTTTTCGATTTGCAGTTCCGCACTAGATGCCGACCAAAACAACAAAAACAGAGCCTTTTACCTTTAATAAACTCCCATCTCTGTTTCACATTCAACAGCCGAAACTTATCGCAATCGGCGAGAGCATGTGCATTTAGGCAACTTGGACATAATATTTTTTATGCACAAACAATCTTTCTTTCGTACTTTTGGTTTGGTTCCTCCTGTCATTGCCATCTCGAAGCGGTTCGCATGGACTGACCATCGTTGCATAGATCGCTACGTTGAAGAGCCAATTGTCGAAAGTAGCCAGACTAACGCTATGGTTACTCAAACGATGTCGGCCCCAGTCTAACTTCATATTACATGGCAGCTTGGCCACCAGCTCATTCATCAATACGGGGTCGTGAAGAAGGGAGTTTTCCCTTACGATTATTTAGATTCCTTGGAAAAATTAAATGAGCGCTCACTGCCTCCTATTAAGTATTTTTATAACTCATTAACAGAAGAGGAATACAGTGTGCAAGATTTTAATTTTGCTCAAACAGTTTTGAGTGTCTTTGAGTGTGACACCTTGCGCGACTACCTTCTTTTGTATTTCAGGGGTGATGTACTAATTTTAGCTGACGTAATAGAGAATTTCAGTCATATTTTTTTGACAATTTATTCATTAGATCCAATAAATTATGTAACGGCTCTATTTCCGCCACTCGCCAGCACCAGTCTGGAACCAAAATCTCAGACTAATACGCTAAACGTCTGGTGTGTTGAGTCGGAATCCAAATGAAGAGTCTTAATAGCCAGTCCTTTCATAAGTGTTTTATTTTCTTTATCTTATACGTTGTTGTGTTCAGATGATTAATTTTAAGCTATTACTATCTAATGTGCACAATGTCTTTTTGTTATCGAGTACAATTTCATTTACCAGCTGATCAACAATACATTTGTAGCAATCACCCCTTTTGTGTGTGCAAACAACTTAAATACTAAGTGCCTGATTTCGGCGGAAACAGGCTCCTTCATTATCACGGGACGCAATGCTTAAGTTCACTAAAGTAAAATTAGAACTCATTAGCGATCCTGATATTTTCAATTTTTTAAAAGTTGGTATTCGAGGCGGATTAGTTCAATCCACTCAAAGACTAGCCAAAGCAAACAATGAGTATTTAACGAAACATGACTGTAAGTTAACAAACAGGAGATATCAATACTTTATTGTCTCCACTCGCATTAATTATTAATCTACCCTCGCTATAATTAAGCTTACTTAGATTTGTGGGGTCAGCACACTCAACAAGAGTGACCAACGACGGTAACCTGACACTTGCTGATATCGCAAGTGCTACGTTTTCGCCCATGGTATGCTGAGTCGGCTTGCTGACTCTAAGCATTGCATAAACATTTCCTCTTTTAGCTTTAGAATTCCACTTTATACATTTTGTACTTTTAGTGTTATATTGATCATATAACAGCACAAGCTGAAAATATATTACTCCGGCACTTGCCGTTAAAAATCTAAATATCTTTTATTGCTGAGTCCCTAGGTCAGTAATAAGGAGAGCCAGTTGCCGTCCCACCATATTCTTCATAATATTCAGCTGCTGCTACCACATCCTGAAGTCTACCCGCCGTTAAAAGGTACGGCCAACCACAAGCTGCTGTCCCTCAGAGATTACCCGTCGGAGGCAACAGAAAATCTTTAATTGGCCAACGGAAAAGGATTCACACCTTAGAGAGTCAGGATTAAATTGTTATGTAAGAAATCCAAAAAGAAAAAAAAAAAAAAAAAAGTGAAACAAAATAAAAGCAAGTAATTGTGTGCAAAATAAAATTCTCTTACCCAAACAAAATTCACCATTTATTTGTAATCGGCTTAGCTAAAAATAATTATGAAGTGTCAACCAACAGATCCTACGCGAGTAGCTCATGAGTTTTCCAGGCCCATACAGACCAGTAAAAGTAGAATAAGACAGTGAGGATAGTTGGGATTCAAATCAAGACATTCAAGGAGTTAATTTGACAACGAACGACATGGACGTGAACCGGGTTCAGGCTCTAATAGAAACTGCTTTAGAGCAGCAAGAGAGGCGATTCCAGGCACAACTTAACACAATGAACGAACATTTACAACGTATAAGTATAGAAGTTCCACAAGTAATCAAGTATGAGAGAATAACTGCCAACCCAGCAATTGCTTGTGACCTTTCACTTGACATCATAAAATCGGTACCGGAATTTACTGGTACTCAGGAAGAATACGTGTCGTGGAGGCAGACAGCCACCGACTCGGTCGTGGCCACGATCAGAACGGAAGATAATGAGCCAGTATTTACTAGGCTATATCCCCACCCTATGGGTGTCGCAGATTTTATAAACAACGAAATCAAACAGCTACTGGAACAAGGCATAATTCGACCGTCCAGGTCCCCTTACAACAGCCCATCATGGGTTGTTGATAAAAAAGGTTTTGATGCCGATGGAAACAGGAACAAGCGGTTAGTAATTGATTTTAGGAAACTGAATGAAAAAACAATCGCCGACCGATATCCAATGCCCAGTATTCCCATGATTCTCGCGAACTTGGGAAAAGCAAAATTTTTCACAACCTTAGATTTAAAATCAGGATACCACCAGATTCACCTCGCAGAACAGGATCGTGAAAAGTCAGCGTTTTTGGTAAACGGGGGAAAGTATGAATTTTGCCGTCTACCATTTGGCCTCAAAAATGCAGGCAGCATTTTTCAAAGAGCCATAGATGATGTTCTGAGAGAACACATCGGGAAAATATGTTACGTCTATGCAGACGACGTAATAATATTCTCAGAAAGCGAAGCCAATCATCTCAGACATATTGAAATGATTTTAAAATGCTTGATTGACGCTAACATGAGAGTATCCCAAGAAAAAACAAAATTTTTCAAGGATAGTGTTGCCGCTAAGTCCAAAAAATTAACTAGAGAGCCATATAGGGTTAAATGATCGGCCTATCCGTTTTGTGCACACGTTAATCGCCGATCCCTTTTGTGCGATGTACGTCTATCGCCTAACTGGTCTTTACGATATTCACTAGATATTAAAATTAGAACATGTGCATTTGGCAGCCAGTCAGTATTAGGCGACCAAGACATATATTAATTTTAAAGCTCTCTGATAATTGAAAATAAACGAATAAAACTTGAACTGTAAACTTGAGTGCTTTTAAAATTTATTGGTAGCCTATTTACGGCTCACAGTTCTTTAAAATTAATATTTGAAACTAAAGCCAATTCAATAAAATAATTGGCTCGACTTCGGTTCTTAAGCCCAGTCGAACTAAAGTCAAAGTTTCGAGATTACTGGCCGAGAATAACCTCTGCGGCGAACATAACCTATGACTCAATAGAGTCCAACCTAAAATATTAGTGATATTTGGATCGTCAATATGCCGAACGCAGAATTGTCAAGTGGAGTGTACCATTGTAAGAAGTGCACGCAGGAGGATAGTGATCGGATGGTGCAATGCAACCGATGCTGCGCGTGGTATCATTTTGAATGTGCTGGCGACAACAGCAGTGAATTCGACGGCAGCTGGAAATGTGATTGCTCAAGTCTAGCAAGCGACACTAGCACAACTCTAATGGCAAACCCTCAACCATCTCGAGCATGTTACACCCATAAGGATGGTCCTCAGGCATTTTCATCGCCGGCCAAACCAAAGAAAACGCAAACTGGAATGGATTTTGAAGTTCGACTCTGCGCGCCAGCCTGGCCTATGGGCACATCGAATACGTTCCAAGATGCAGTTTCCACTTATACGACGACTCCAACAACAACTATGGCGACAGGAGGCATTGCTGCCGTGCGCGACACGTGGCACTTATATAATAGGTCAGTCCGTGCGTCAACCCATTTGCCACAGTCAACATACCTAACCTCAACCACTGACACGCGGGCAACCGCGCGAGAACGGCCACGTGTAGAGGCCCAACCTTTATGGCCTTGGCTGTCAGCCACAACGGAGCAACCAGGCGAACTCACAACTGATCATCAAGTTTATAAATCGCAAGATACGCCGAAACTACAACCATTCGATACTAACAGAATGCAAATGCCAAGTTCAACAGAACTAGCGGCGAGACAAGCGATCCCGAAGGAGTTACCATACTTTGACGGCAACCCCCAAAACTGGCCCCTTTTCTATAGCAGCTTCCGAACAAGCACGGAGATCGCCGGTTATACCAATGCTGAGAACTTGATACGGCTTCAAGCGTGCTTGAACGGCAAAGCACGCGAGTTAGTTCAAAGTACGTTATTGCTGCCGGCGATGGTCCCCGAATTCATTCAAACCCTGCGAATGTGTTTTGGTCGACCTGAATATATTCTGCAAACGCTACTGGAAAAGGCAAGACAACAGAGCGTCCTAAAATATAAGTTAGAGCCGATCATAGAGTACGCACTGTGCGTAAGAAATATATATTCCACAATGGAGGCATGTGACCTGACAAGTCATATGGAAAACCCGATGCTCGTTCAAGAGCTGGTGGAAAAGCTCCCACCACAACTGAAACTACAGTGGGCTATCTACCCAAAACATTCCCACACTCCTTCATTGGAAAATTTTAGTAAATGGCTCTTTAATATTGCTGAAGCTGCCAGCCAAGTAACTTCTCCTCTTTACCATCACCACACCTACAATCACGTGACGAAACCCAACCAAGCTAAATATTTTGTGTGTAACAAGACAGGACACAAGGTGGCAACCTGTGCATTATTCAAGGCTATGTCTCTTGAACAGAAAAGGGAAATAATCAACGCTAATAAACTTTGCCAAAGATGTATGAACAGCCATCGACAAAAGTGCCAGAGGGAGAAGACATGCGGAATTCGAGGCTGCAATAGCCGGCACCACCCATTATTACACGAAGAACCAACAATAGGAGCTACCCCGACAAGTAGCTCGAACCAACATGTGGCCAAAAAAGAGAATGGCCAGATCCACACACACCACAGCTCGGACCAAACAAATTTCCGTATTGTTCCAATTGAATTGCATGGTAAAACCAAAATAATCCATACTTTTGCATTTCTAGACGAGGGATCATCGGTGACTCTCATCGAAAATAAAATCTTCAAGCAGCTGGGAATAAAAGGCGTTCAAGAATCTCTGTGTCTTAAATGGACAGACGACACCACACGCCTTGAAGACGAATCAGAGAGAGCAACACTGACCATAGCTAATACACACACCGGCCAGAAGTTTGCTCTGAAGAATGTGCACAGCGTAGGCAACCTGGGCCTTCCTGTACAAACCATCGACATGCTGAAACTGTCTGAAAAGTTTCCTCATTTAGCAGGACTACCGATAGCGTCATATAAAAACGCTCGACCGACAATTCTTATAGGCGTAAATAATTGGCATTTGGCAGTGCCTCTTAAAATTCGCGAAGGATTATGGCATCAACCTATAGCATCAAAAACACGTTTGGGGTGGACGCTTCTGAGCTCCACGTCGAGTGAATCTACGAGAGGTCATGTAAATGTGCACACCTGTTGCATCCAGTCAGAGAAAAGACTGCACGAAGCCATAAAACGGGCGTTTTGAATCGACGCTACCCCGGAGAAAAAGATCACTTCAGCCGAAGACTTGAAAGCACTAGCCGTCCTGGAAGCGACTGCCGTACTAAAGGATGACAGATTTGAAGTTGGTCTGCCCTGGAAAGACGACGATTCAACTCTGCCAGACAGCTATGAAGGAGCTCTTAGACGACTGAAGTGCCTCAAACGCAGATTCATAAAGCAACCTGAATTAAGGCATCAAACTCAAAAGGAAGTGGACAATCTTGTCCAGAAAAATTATGCACGAAAGCTTACTCGTGCCGAATTAGCTATACCAAATAGGAGCTATACCAAATACGCAACCCGAACAAGCCAGCAAGAGTAAGACTAGTTTGGGATGCAGCCGCAAAATCTGGAGGAATGGCCCTGAACGATTTCCTACTCAGCGGGCCAGATCTTCTAAACTCACTTTGGGATCTGTTAATCTCATTCCGTGTAGGAAGAGTAGCCGTTTGCGGTGATGTATCCGAAATGTTTCACCAGATTCGTGTGAGACCAACTGATACACATGTACAGCGATTTCTATGGTGGTTTCCATATTAGAAACTGGGCCTCCAATTCCAAAGAGGTCCTGGATGAGCTAGGTAGCGAGTTAACTTCGGAAAAGGCCATCGAAATCACTGAAACCGAAAAGGTTCTCGGCCTATTCTGGATTCCCGAATCGGACAACTTTGCCTTTAGGCTGAAGTTCGCTAAACTAAAGCGTAACATTCTGGACTGCGAGAATCCGCCAACAAAACGTGAACTCTTGCAAGTATTAATGTCAATTTACGACCCGCTGGGTTTTTTATCTTGCTTCACAATAGAGCTCAAAATATTACTTCAAGAGATATGGCGAGAAAAACTTGGTTGGGACGATGAACTTCCCAACGAACTACTCAGTAAATGGATCCGGTGGAAACGACTCTTGCCGACAATTTCAAGCGTGTCCATTCCACGGTGCTACTTTAAAAATAGCAATCGACTGCAAGACGTTCAACTTCATGTCTTTACTGATGCTAGCGAAATGGCATATGCTGCCGTAAGCTACCTACGAATTTGTGATGGAGACAACACGTATTTGAGTTTTGTTGCCTCGAAATCGAGAGTAGCCCCACTAAACCCTATATCGATACCAAGAATGGAACTTCAAGCTGCGGTCACGGGAGCCAGATTGAGCAAACAAATCCTAAAAAACAAAAAAATCACCATCAATTCAACTTATTACTGGTCAGATTCCAAAACAGTCCTGAAGTGGCTACATATGGACCCTCGTAAATTCGAACAATATGTTATGCATCGGGTAGCAGAAATTTTGGAACTCACAGATGCCAGCCAATGGAATTGGGTCCCAACCGACCTCAACCCTGCAGATCTCGCAACTAAAGAATCCACCTCTAAAAATATATCTAACTGGCTTAGTGGTCCAAGCTATCTACTACTCGACAAATTAGAGTGGCCAAATTGCGCCGACTTGGGCCCAACAACTAAAGACGAGATCAGACAAAATATATTTTTCATCAAAAGTTCGTCACCAAAACCCACTTTCAACACGGAAGGTTTCTCTGGCTGGAGGAAACTATACCGAGCTCTTGCAACATTCATTCTCTACATAGAGAAACTCCGAGCCAAACTAAGAAAGGAGACGAGCCGAAAACCTCAATATCCAGAATCAAATCGTATTGTCCTATGGACACAACATAACATTACTCGTTGTGAAGCATCATCACGAGGCTTTGCATCATGCAACACACGAGACATGTATCAATAGAATTCGAGGCGTCTATTATATGCCACGCTTGCGAGTTCTCTACAAACAAGTACGAAGGATGTGCCAAAGGCGTAAAAACGAGAACGCAAAACCGAATATACCCCAGATGGCATCACTACCCCTCTCACGACTGGCCCATCATCAGCGTCCATTCACCTATGTCGGAATTGATTATTTCGGACCAATATTGGTGAATGTAGGACGACGACGAGAGAAAAGATGGGGAGTAATCTTCACCTGTCTAACAGTCAGGGCAGTACACCTGGAAACAGCATCATCTCTCGAAAAAATCATCTGTGACGAGCTTCAGAAAGTCAACTTTAACGATATAGAAGCATCGTTTGAAAATGTCAAGTGGAGATTCAACCCACCAGCGGCTCCTCATATGGGGGGAGCATGGGAGCGGTTCGTGCGATCGACTAAGAAGATACTTTATGCTATCTGCCCAACGATGAAATTCTCGAGCGAAAGTCTGCAAAGCGCACTCTGGGAAGTCGAGTTCATTCTAAACTCGAGGCCTTTGACTTTTGTATCCCTGGACGCAAAAGACGACGACGCCATCACACCCAACCATCTACTATTAGGGTCACCTAGCGGCTACAAGCAGATTTTTGACACAACTAATGCAGTGCGCCAAATGTGGCAAACCACACAATTATTCGCGGATCACTTCTGGAAACGCTGGGTGCGTGAATATGTTCCTGACTTTGCGCGAAGCGGAAAATGGTTCACCAAGAAGCCCCCAATAAAAGTTGGAGATGTCGTCGTAGTCGTCGACGAGAATTTACCTCGAAATTCCTGGCCCAAAGGAATAGTTATACAAACGCAGCTAGCCAAAGATAACCAAGTAAGACGTGCGGTTATCAAAACCGCCAGTGGGACCCTGCAGCGACCCGTAGCTAAGTTAGCTGTTTTGGACGTCGGCATAACTGAAGCAAACCAGCCCAAGGAGAGCGAGTTTACTGGGGGGAGAATGTTGCCGCTAAGTCCAAAAAATTAACTAGAGAGCCATATAGGGTTAAATGATCGGCCTATCCGTTTTGTGCGATCGCCTAACTGGTCTTTACGATATTCACTAGATATTAAAATTAGAACATGTGCATTTGGCAGCCAGTCAGTATTAGGCGACCAAGACATATATTAATTTTAAAGCTCTCTGATAATTGAAAATAAACGAATAAAACTTGAACTGTAAACTTGAGTGCTTTTAAAATTTATTGGTAGCCTATTTACGGCTCACAGATAGCATAGAATACCTTGGATTTATAGTCACCAGAGGGGGAGCGAGAACAGAGTCAGAAAAGGTTAAAGCCATAAAAGAATACATCGAACCCAACAACTTGTTCAGTTTGAGATAATTTTTAGGCTTGGCGAGCTATTACAAAGGGTTTGTTAAAAATTTCGCCTCAATAGCAAGACCTCTGACAGACATACTGAAGGGTGAAAACGGCTCAATAAGTAAACATATGTCAAGGAAAGTTGCAGTTGAATTCAACGAAACTCAGCGCAACGCATTTGAATGTCTGCGGAATATTTTGGCATCAGAAGATGTCCTACTAATATACCCAGATTTCAAAAAACCTTTCGACGTAACCACTGATGCGTCAGCAAGCGGCATTGGCGCAGTTTTGTTCCATGAAGGTAGACCAATCAGTATGATTTCCCGAACACTGAAACATTCTGAGCTACACTATGCCACAAATGAAAGGGAATTGCTAGCGATAGTGTGGGCTTTGGGTAAATTACAAAATTTTTTGTACGGCCCTAAACAAATTAACATCTTTACCGATCACCAACCGCTCACCTTTGCAGTATCGGACAGAAACACAAATTCAAAAATAAAAAGGTGGAAAGCCTACATTGATGAGCACAATGCAAAGATTTTCTACAAACCAGGAAAAGAAAATGTAGTAGCAGACACCTTATCTCGACAAGATACTATTAACACTTTACAAGACCAACCGCAATCTGACGTTGCAACGATCCACAGCGAATTATCATTGACCTACACGGTCGAATCCACTGACAAACCAGTCAATTGTTTCAGAAACCAAATTTTTTTGGAAGAATCACGTTTCTTCTTGAAACAATGTATAATATTATTTGGCAGCAAAATTCGCCATTTGGTTAACTTCACTGACAAAAACGCCGTATTTGAAATACTCAAAGACATCGTAAATCCAGACGTTGTAAACGCAATATATTGCGATTTACCAACTTTAGCTCGTTTTCAAAACGAACTTGTATCACATTTTCCGAGAACCAAGTTCTGGCACTGCAAAAATTTCGTGACAGACATAACTGACAAGAACGAGCAGTTGGAGATCATTACTGCCGAACATAACCGTGCGCACCGAGCCGCACAAGAAAACGTCAAACAAATTCTTCGCGACTACTTCTTTCCTAAAATGAACAAACTGGCTTCCGAAGTAGTTGCAAACTGCAAAGTTTGCTCCAAAGCAAAGTATAACAGACACCCCAAGAAACAAGAACTTGGGAAAACACCAATACCGACCTATACTGGGGAAAGATTGCACATTAATATATTCTCAACTGACAAAAAGTTATTTTTAACATGCGTCGATAAATTTTCAAAATTTGCCATTACGCAACCCGTGGCGTCCAGAGCAATAGTCGACGTTATAAATCCAATAATTCAATTGGTAAATATTTTCCCAAACATTAAGACCATATACTGCGACAATGAAGCCTTTAACTCAGAGACAGTCACATCATTGCTTAAAAACAACTACAATATAGATGTCGAAAACGCGGCCCCACTTCACAGTTCTTCAAACGGCACCCTAGCTGAAATCGCAAGGTGCCTAAAGATGGATAAAAAGATCAACGAAACAGTAGAGTTAATTCTAAGGGCAACGGGTGAATACAATAAAACGGTACACTCGGTCACAGACAAAACTCCCATGGAAATCGTCCACGCAACACCAACTGAATTACGCCAGACCATACAGGATAGACTAACAAGGGCCCAACAGGACAACCTCGTCAGATGTAACCCATCGCGACAAAATAGGGTTTTTGAGGTGGGAGAAAAAGTTTTTTTGAAAAACAATAAAAGAATAGGGAACAAACTGACCCCGTTGTGCACTGAGGAGAGGATACAGGCCGACCTGAGAACGTCGGTACTCATTAAGGGGAGGGTGGTCCATAAGGACAACCTTAAGTAAACTCGGACATTCAATAGGCCAATTATAAGTAAGCTAAAACACAAACTTATCTATCACTATTTCTTCATTGCAGGCTTATGACCATAATCTTTTACTCGCTAGCAATAGCACATGCGCGGATTACCGATTTTTCTCATGCCAACTACATACCCGTAATAGACGGATATGTTTTTGTTTTTGAGCAACGCGAATTTTTAAAGCATACTAGTAACTTGTCCGATTTTAAAAGTATAATAGACGAAACCGAAAAAATGTCTGAATTATTTCCTCTGTCGCATATGCGAAAATTATTAGATGTAGATATAGTTCACATAAGGGGCTTACTATCCACGCTGACCATACACCATAGAATCGCTAGGAGCTTAGATTTTTTGGGCACAGCCCTCAAAGTTGTCGCGGGCACCCCAGACGCGTCAGACTTTGAAAAAATTAGAATGTCTGAAACCCAATTAATAGAATCAAATAACAGACAGGTAATATTTAATTCAAAGACCCAAGAACAGATCAACCAACTCACTGATACAATTAACAAAATAATTAAAGCAAAAAAGAACAATTTTGTCGACACTCCACATCTATATGAAGCTTTATTAGCCCGAAATAGAATGTTAGTCACCGAAATACAAAATCTAATGCTCACAATTACCTTAGCTAAATCAAATATAATCAACCCTACAATTCTCGATCATGCAGACTTGAGATCTCTTATTGAACAAACGATAGATACACCAATAGTCAGCTTAATGGAAGCTTCAAATATCAAGGTCCTTCAGTCCGAGAACATGATCCACATATTAATATCCTATCCTAGGGTTAAGTCCAATTGCAAAAAGGTTACAATTTTTCCCGTATCACACCAACACCTTAGCTGAATGTGAGAGTAACATTTTAGCTCTCACCGAATGTATCAGAACAACACAAGACACATTCTGCAAGCTTGCGCACCACGACACCTGTGCACGATCACTCCACGCTGGAGGCACTGCCCATTGTAACACTCAGCCCAGCCACCTGAAAGTTATCACGCTCATCGATGAAGGCGTCATGATCGTCAACGAAAGTCCAGCGCGCATCAGCACAGACGATGGTCCAGAGCTGTTAACTAATGGCACACATCTCGTCACGTTCGAACACTCCGCTATCATAAATGGTACCAAATTTGTGAACCATCGCACAACCATAAGTAAAACACCGGGTATAGCAGGGTCATCACTTTTAAACATCATCGGTCATGATCCAGTACTCAGCTTGCCGCTACTCCACAGAATGAACAGCCAAAATTTGCGCATCATCGAAGACTTCAAGAAAGAAGTGGAAATAGCTGGTTCACTCAAAACATGGTTCACAATCGGAGTAGGTCTGAGTGTCATTTTATTCGGCTCACTCCTCCTTTTCCAAGTAATAAGAAGAAGACGAGACTCGATAGAAATACAAAAGGCAATTGACAAATTCAGCGTGACCGAGGACGGTCCGCGATCTTAAAAGGGGAGTAGTTAACAAACAGGAGATATCAATACTTTATTGGCTCCACTCGCATTAATTATTAATCTACCCTCGCTATAATTAAGCTTACTCAAATTTTTGGGGTCAGCACACTCAACAAGAGTGACCAACGACGGTAACCTGACACTTGCTGATACCGCAAGTGCTACGTTTTCGCCCATGGTATGCTGAGTCGGCTGACTGACTCTAAGCATTGCATAAACATTTCCTCTTTTAGCTTTAGAATTCCATTTTATACATTTTGTACTTTCAGTTTTATATTGATCATATAACAGCACAAGCTGAAAATATATTGCTCCGGCACTTGCCGTTAAAAATCTAAATATCTTTTATTGCTGAGTCCCTAGGCCAGTAATAAGGAGAGCCAGTTGCCCTCCCACCATATTCTTCATAATCTTCAGCTGCTGCTACCACATCCTGAAGTCTACCCGCCGGTAATAGGAACGGCCAACCACAAGCTGCTGTCCCTCAGAGATTACCCGTCGGAGGCAGCAGTAAATCTTTAATTTGTACTCAAGAAAATGTTGTTCTATCATACCTTTATGGTTGGGCTAAGAGTCAATTTCCGATTTTAAAATTTTGAGTCAAAATCAAATAAACAAAATTCAGTTTGAGTCAGTTAATGCTGACAACGATGATGGGGATCTTTTGGAAGTTGACTTACACTATCCAAGTAATTGTCTTCCATTTTGTCTTGAAAATAAAATACCACCAGGGGGAAAACAAATAAAACTAATAGCAGACTTGGAAAATTAAAAAAAAATATTATTCATTTAAAGCAATTGCAATTAGCAATTCAACAGGGGTTGATTTAAAAAAAAAATTCACCGAGTTTAAACATTCAAACAGAATTTTGGTTAAACCATATATTATTTTTAAATTAATGAATAATGCTGTTTATGGAAAATCCATGGAAAATGTAGAGAAGAGAAGAGATGTGAAACTGGTGCAAAGGTACGAGTCTACAAGTAATTCGCAAGGTTTTAGACAGTTAGTGGCTAAGCCAAATTTCCATAGTGTTGAACTTTTTGAAAATGACTTAGCTGAAATTGAACTTAATAAATTGGAAATCTTTTATGATAACCCAATTTATATTGGTGTTTCAGTTCTAGAACTGTCTAAAACTTTAATGTACGACTTCTATTATAATTTTCTAGGCAAGCAACAACTCTCACCTAAAATAATTTATATGGATACAGATTCCTTTATCCTGTCATCCTCGAATAATTTTTACAATATAATAAAAAATAATCCGCATCGCTTTGATACATCAAATTACGATCCGAGCAATAGATTTCACATTTTACCTGCGAACAACAAAGCAATTGGTTTAATGAAAGATGAGAATGGCGGTAAAATTATGAAGTCATTTGCAGGTATTAAGGCAAAAGCCTATTCATATATTGTTGACGGTGAGGGTGAAACAAAAAAAATAAAAGGAGTATAAAAAATCGGTTATAAAAAGTTGACTCATGAGAATTATATCGATTATATAAGAAAGAGAAACATATTTTCTGGTGAACAAAGAGCCATTAGAAGTAGAAATCATACACTATATACTGAAATAGTTAATATAGTTAGTTAAAACTATAAAGATGATAAGAGATTTATAGAAGAAAATGGGATTAGTACTTTAGCTTGGGGGCAGTAATGTATTATAACTCAACAATTTTGAATAAACTTAATATTGTGTATTTATTTATATATTGATATTTTACACTTATATATATTTTAAGCATGTAATTGAAGAATAAAAAAAAAAACACAAATTTTTATTAAATTTTTATATATAGATTTTGGAATAATAATTTTATGATAAAGCATCATTCAATCAATAAAAGCATCATTTTTGAGAGCAGTTCTCCTGATCTCGTTTCATATCGCTGCCACAAAAATTACAATAAAGAAGCTTGGTATATGAAACCTTGCTTGACTCGGCTTCATTTTTTTTATTATACATTTTATCTTATCCATTATCTGAGTTATTCAACGCTTCGCTCCTGTATTAACACTACTTCTTATTTCACTAATTTTGATTTATTTATCCAATAATTATGAGAGCTGTCAAATCCTAACCGTTTAACGTATACATTACTTCCCTTTCTCTTGATTATCTTTTCGACCAAAAATGCATTTTTATCTTTAACCTTTTGAAGTTCAGGTTCATAAAAAGACCCTTCGATTATTTGATTTTTATAATCTTTTATGATGTATGTAACAGGTGAAGTCATTTTGATTTTATGTATTTTAATTATCTCTGTAGTCCAATTGGGTTCATAACCTTTTACAAATATGCCTTTATGCTTACTAATTCTTATTGAATCTCCTACATTCAATTTATGACGGGGATATACCTTTGGTATGTTATAAAGCATTTTCAAAATAAACCTTGCATTTTTCTTTGTCACCTCATTTTAATTGTTCTATGGAATGTATTATTGTATTTATATAGTAGATTTGGTAACCTACTTACCCATTGATAATTTCCGTGATAGCTGAACATTTTCCGCATAAGAAATTTTAGGGTTCTGTTGAATCGTTCGCATATTGAAGCCTTTAAATGTGTAAATGTATGATAATGATTTATTTGATGTTTCTCCATTAATTGTTTAAATTTTATGTTGAAAAACTCTTTTCCTTGATCTGATTGAATGTTTTTAGGAAAAATTTTTGCTGTTCTAAAAACAATTGCATAGCCTTAACAACCTCATCAGAGGTTTTCGATCTAACAGGCTCTGCATAAGCCCTTTTCGAATATGTGTCAATTAGTGTAAGTAAATATCGAAAACCCTTATTTGATTTCTGAAATGGAATCATCAAACTAAATCAATTTGCCATGTATCGTTTATCTCCTTTAGATCAAATTTCTGTCTGTAAAATGATCTTCTTTCCGGTTTATGAATTTCCAAAACAATTTGTCTTTTACTCATATTTTTATTGTATTTATTTTTAGACTCTTTTCGAAGAAAAAGGAGTCTATTCACTTTGCTCTGATGTTTGTAACGCACAGAACCAAACATCGTAGACCCACAAAAGTTACATCTAGAATACTTAGAATCACTAGAGGAGTCGATATAGCCATGTCCGTCTGTCCGTCTGTACATATCTGATTTAATCCGTCAGTTTAAAAGCTATTTTGGTGAAACTTGGTATATAGCCTTCTTTTTTACCTAGGTAGTACACTAGTTTGAATCGGTCGGATCGGACCACTATATCATATAGCTGTCATACGAACCTAAATCGGTTTAGGCAATAACTTCCACATTTATTATCCGATTCTTTTCAAATTGGCATGCGTATTTTTTATATAACGATAGATAATTGTGCTAAATTTCGCCTGGATCGGATCACTATATCTTATAGCTGTCATACGAACCTATATTCGGTTTAGCGAATAACTCACACATTTATTATCCGATCCTGTTGAAATTTAATATGCATATGTTTTTTATAGCAATTAATATATGTACCAAATTTTGTAAGGATCGGACTACTATATCATATAGCTGCCATACGAACCTAAATCGGTTTAGGGAATAACTCGCACATTTATTGACTGATCTTTTCAAAACCCGGCCAACACGTTTTCTACATAAATATACGCGGCAGAAATAACTGCGAAAAGAGTCGATAATCTTCGGCACCCCGAAGATAACGTTGGCATTTTTTATTCATAGTCTTACAACCTTTTTAATACTGTCTGCTTATATATTTTAACATCGGTTTTTATTTGGCTACGCATCTTTTTTGATATTTCAAAGCATAAGCGTGTTAAAATCTATTTGTATATCGCGATCGAAAGGACCATCTAAATCGCTCAATTGAATATCATATTTTTTTAACTCGAAACACTTAGGAATAATGGAATTATAATATGTGTATGAAATTTGCTTGTGTAGAATTGTGTTCCAACATAAAAAAGAAGTAATATAAATCCCTAATCTTATAAACAATCGCCAATAATCACAATCCATTTCAATTTTGTTACCGTTCTGATTTAATATCATAACACACTGATTATCAATTTTACGATATTAAAAACTACATTTTATTGAGTCAAGCATGGCTTGTTCATAAATACTGCCAGGCATTAAAAACTCAAATTGATCTAGTCTGAGCTGAATATATTCCTTGAAGGTGAGTAATTGTATCCAATCCTGCTTCTCGAATCCAATAAAATTTTTATTATTTGGTTGAAGACAGACCACTGGTTTAATTTTCTACTAGTAGAAAATCCACGTTTTAGTTTTAAATTATGTAAAATGGAGTATTCAAAACCAAAAACAATTTCATGGTCTTGTTTTTTTTATTACTATTATTATTATTATTATTTTTTTTTTTTTTTTTTTTTTGTAAGCTCCATTTTATTCGAGAAACACTGTAAAACTGAGAGAATCATAGAAATTACTTGCTATATAAGGGGAAGTCATTATTGTGATATCATTTAGTATTCAAGTTGCGTTTGATTTAAAATGGTTCAAGTTAATAGAGATGCTAGGGTTTTTAGCGTCCAATTTCCTACAGGGGCATTTGTAAAATTTTTGTGAGATCGCCAGCCACACTTCTTTAGTATCTTCTGTCTCTCATTTTTTTTTTTTTTTTGATGCTGTCGTCAGCGTAGATAATGATTTAAGTCGCGTGAGTCCTCGGCTAACGGATATAACAATTGTTGTTGGGCTAAGGTACGCATTGGCAGATTAGAATGTGTAGCAAAGTCTAGGTTTATCGTTTGTACAGTCTATCACAAACGCAGAGGTGGAAAAGACGTGCGCTTGCAGTAAAATATATAGTAGAAAAAATTGCCGATTGGAGAGACAGTACGAAAAATAAAAGTGACAGTGATTTTTAACTTTTTCTGGTTTCGGAATAAAAGTTTTTTTTTGTTTTAATAAAAAGAGGCCAGGTAATGTGAAAGTATTCTAAGGAGTTAAAAGAAATATATATATGTAAAATGAAATATTCTTTCAGTGCCAACTGTCAGTGTCTTTTTGGGTGGAGACCCCTAAATTGGCCATTGAGGCCCTAATAAGGGAGTATAGCCTCATATTGCGGCTGAGAATTCAAAGAAAAAGAAGGGGGGGGGGGACCATACAACTCCGCACGACAGTGACGTCACAGCAGCATTGCTGGGGTAAGTCAAAATCCTTACTTTATATATTCCTTTATCTGGTGATGGTTGAGTCCTCCAACATACATGAAATTTAGTTTTTATGATATAATACCTAATTTATATTTTTTTAATTTTTTTATCATATAATTATTTACTTAGTTCTAATCTCTGGTTCGGTTATTAATCCAGTCGGTTAATGATATTTTTTTGAAATACGGAATAAAATATGAATACGCTGAATTATTGTAAAAACATGCAGTTGTAAAAATTTCTTCAAAGGTCTATCGCCGGACATCATGCCAACAGACAAAGCCAACAAAATAATGTTAGTGAAATAGCAACTTAGTAATAGGTTGTTAAATGGGACAACCCAATTTTAGGTCGAGTTGTTAAGGCAGGGAGGGATTAGAATGGGTTCCAAAAACAACTGGTAACCCTTTTATCAATCCGATCCGCAACGAAGCTCGTTTGTTAACATCTTCTTTTCTTTTAATTATTTCGGTTTTTGTGTACTTAAATATTGTGGTAGTCGTACTTATGTTAGGTATCGGCAAGAACCCCACCCCATCCGACGAGCTAGTCCGAGCATAGCGAGAAGTGAACCCCCCAAATTCCTACATATCAAGATAGGATCAACTTAGGTACAAACACTACACGTTTTAGTCGACTTTCAATATGTGTATGGAAATAATAAACAAATTTTTTAAATGAATTGGTATACATGCAGACTGGTTCCGTGATCTCGATTTTTTTCTATTTCAAGCCGCCCTGTGATGTCAAAGAACTAACTGAAGAAACCAGGTGCACTCAACTTAAAATTCAACAGAATATAAAATGGTTGGATTGGTCCGGAGGCGATCTTCATTATTTGTGTCTTGCCGATATAACAGCTCCTCTAAATAGTTTCTCGACAATTATTTTTCGAGGAAATAAAAAAAAAGAATTTTTAAAAAATTATATTACTACTAATTTCTTTGATATATATATTGGAATGAACTTGAACCGCTTTCCGAATTATTTTACAAATTGTAGAATACACAAGCATATAAAAACGAGTTTGGGGTACCCTTGTACCTAGTAGACGGAATTAAAAAAGAAAAAGTGGCAACCCTAGTCGGGTGGTAACCCTGGTCGCCTGCATTCACATAAAACCTCTGGTCTTAATATTCCTTTGACTCCAAAAACGCATTGTTTACAATATTGCAAGCACGCCATCTATCGGACTGCTCATTCGGCGGATTGCAGGTTACGCAAGGGGAATTAAAATGTTGACCCTCAAAATTTG
Source organism: Scaptodrosophila latifasciaeformis (assembly GCA_037075145.1). Classification (NCBI taxonomy): domain Eukaryota; kingdom Metazoa; phylum Arthropoda; class Insecta; order Diptera; family Drosophilidae; genus Scaptodrosophila; species Scaptodrosophila latifasciaeformis. The sequence goes on from JBAMCM010000119.1 coordinate 92,418, forward strand.
TATTTTGTATATCTCGAGTAAATATGGTCCAATTTTAGTCATGTTTGATATCAATCGAAAGATTTTTAGATTCCTAACAACTTTTCAGAAGCAACTAATACTTAAATCCGAAAGGTTTAGAAATTATGTGGCTATGAAAAAATGAGGGGGTGGAAGGGGGGGCTGGGGGAGAAAAGAAAAAAACATGACCAGCGTACACACATAAGGAGTCCGAATCCCAAGTTTGGTTATCCTAGCTCTTATAGTCTCTAAGATCTAGGCGTTCGCGCAGACAGACGGACAGATGGACGGACATGGCTATATCAATTTCTCTAGTCACCCTGATCATATTGTGGGTAACTTTGGGGGGTCTCCGACGTCTCCATCTCTATGTTACATACATTTGCACAAAATTAGTATACCCTTGTACCTTTTTAGGTACAGGGTATAAAAAATGTGCCCTAAATAATATATTTAAGATATTTGTGTAAGATATTGTCCTATAAGTCGTTGTCCCGCATCTCATGTTTCGACATTGTTTCTGGGTAATTACAAGTGCCCAAAATGCTGACCAGAGGTCTGAATTGTTTCCGCTGCCATCAAACGTCAACGACCAGCTAAAGTGCAATCATCAGCACTTCTCCGCCGCGTAGCTGCGGACGCCCACTGCTTCGCTGCCGACGCCTGCTGCGACGCTGCCGACGCCCACTCTTGATTGCTAGGAACTTAGGGAAATATTTTGTATCTTAGTTTTAGTTTCAAATAATCAATTTAAATAAACGCTCGCTTGCGACCCATCAAACTGAACGAAAATAATAGTAATTACTTACTTGTATCTGGAAAATTCAATTTATCAAATATACGAATA
>JBAMCM010000120.1:0-39955 GCA_037075145.1 Scaptodrosophila latifasciaeformis
GATTTAGTGCTCGTTCGGCATTTGTAAGTGGAATGGTTGGGTATAAGGAATTCAAAAACAACATTTTTATAGATTATATTATATTTGTTATTGATTATGTAGCGACGGCATCGAGTATCAGAGTTGGATTCCGAGCCACCGAAACACTCTTTGTGAGAAGAGTCTTACTTTGTATAAAATACTGTGTTGTATTGTGAAGTTTGTGTTATTGCTGCTTATTCTTTTCTTTCTTTCTTTTATACTCTTTCCGCAGAAAAAAGAGTATATTCATTTTGCTCTGATGTTTGTAACGCACAGAACCAAACATCGTAGACCCACAAAAGTTACATCTAGAATACTACGAATCCCTAGAGGAGTCGATATCGCCATGTCCGTCTGTCAGTCTGTCCGTCTGTTTCTATGCGATTTACTCTGTCAGTTTAAAAGCTATTTTGCTGAAACTTGGTTTATAGCCTTATTTCTTACCTAGATAGTACACTTATTTGAACCGGCCGGATCGGACTACTATCTCATATAGCTGCCATACGAACCTAAATCGGTTTAGGAATAACTCCCACATACATTCTCCGATCCTGTTAAAATTTAGCATGCGTATGCCGTTTATAGCAGTTAATATATGTACCAAATTTCGTAAGGATTGGACTACTATATCATATAGCTGCCATACGAACCTAAATCGGTTTAGAAAATAACTCGCACATTTACAGACTGATCTCTTCAAAACTCGGAAAACACGTTTTTGCTGAATTTTATTAAAATCGGACTACTATATCATATAGCTGTCATACAAATCGAAATCGCCCCTATTAACTGACCAACCCCGTTCAAGTGATTTACGGCAGAAATAACTGCGAAAAGAGTCGGTAATCTTCAGGACCCCGAAGATAACGGTGGTATTTTTAGGCGCTTTTCGAAGAAAAATGAGTCTATTCATTTTGCTCTGATGTTTGTAACGCAAAGAACCAAACATCGTAGACCCACAAAAGTAACATTTAGAATACTTAGAATCACTAGAGGAGTCGATATACCCATGTCCTTCTGTCCGTCTGTCAGTCTGTCCGTCTGTTTCTATGCGATTTACTCCGTCGTCTTAAAAGCTTTTTTGCTGAAACTTGGTATTTAGCCTTCTTTTTTACCTAGGTAGTACACTAGTTTGAATCGGTCCGATCGGACCACTATATCATATAGCTGTCATACAAATCGAAATCGGCCCTATTAACTGACCAACCCCGTTCATGTGATTTACGGCAGAAACAACTGCGAAAAGAGTCTGTAACCTTCGGCACCCCGAAGATAACGTTGGGATTTTATTATATTTATTACAGTTTATGTTGCGACGGCATCGAACATCAGCGTCTGATTCCGTGGCACCGCAACACTCTTTGTGGGAAGAGTCTTACTTTGTATAAAATACGGTGTTGTATTATGAAGTTTGTGTTATTGCTGCTCATTCTTTTCTTTTTTTCTTTTTATACTCTTTTTCGCAGAAAAAAGAGTATATTCATTTTGCTTTGATGCTTGTAACGCACAGAACCAAACATCGTAGACCCACATCTAGAATACTCAAAATCACTAGAGGAGCCGACATCGCCGTGTCCGTCTGTCAGTCTGTCCGTCTGTTTCTATGCGATTTTCTCTGTCAGTTTAAAAGCTATTTTGCTGAAACTTAGTTTATAGCCTTATTTCTTACCTAGGTAGTACACTTATTTGAACCGGCAGGATCGGATCACTATATGATATAGCTGTCATACGAACCTAATTCGGTTTAGGGAATAACTCGCATATTTACTGACTGATCTCTTCAAAACTCGGCAATCACGTTGTTTACATAAATATAAGGATTTGTGCAGAATTTTATTAAAATCGGACTACTATATCATATAGCTGTCATACAAATCGAAATCCACCCTATTAACTGACCAACACCGTTCATGTGATTTACGGCAGAAACAACTTCGAAAAGAGTCTGTAATCTTCGGCACCCCGAAGATAACGTTGGGGTTTTTGTTATTGTTTATGATGCAACGGCATCGAACATCAGCATTTGATTCCGAGCCACCGCAACACTCTTTGTGGGAATAGTCTTACTTTGTATAAAATACTGTGTTGTATTATGAAGTTTGTGTTATTGCTGCTCATTCTTTTCTTTTTTTCTTTTTATACTCTTTTCGCAGAAAAAAGAGTATATTCATTTTGCTTTGATGCTTGTAACGCACAGAACCAAACATCGTAGACCCACACCTAGAATACTCAAAATCACTAGAGGAGCCGACATCGCCGTGTCCGTCTGTCAGTCTGTCCTTCTGTTTCTATGCGATTTTCTCTGTCAGTTTAAAAGCTATTTTGCTGAAACTTAGTTTATAGCCTTATTTCTTACCTTGGTAGTACACTTATTTGAACCGGCAGGATCGGATCACTATATGATATAGCTGTCAGACGAACCTAATTCGGTTTAGGGAATAACTCGCACATTTACTGACTGATCTCTTCAAAACTCGGCACTCACGTTGCTTACATAAATATACGGGTTTGTGCAGAATTTTATCAAAATCGGAATACTATATCATATAGCTGTCATACAAATCGAAATCCACCCTATTAACTGACCAACACCGTTCATGTGATTTACGGCAGAAACAACTGCGAAAAGAGTCTGTAACCTTCGGCACCCCGAAGATAACGTTTGGATTTTATTATATTTATTACAGTTTATGTTGCGACGGCATCGAACATCAGCGTCTGATTCCGTGGCACCGCAACACTCTTTGTGGGAAGAGTCTTACTTTGTATAAAATACGGTGTTGTATTATGAAGTTTGTGTTATTGCTGCTCATTCCTTACTTTTTTTCTTTTTATACTCTTTTCGCAGAAAAAAGAGTATATTCATTTTGTTTTGATGCTTGTAACGCACAGAACCAAACATCGTAGACTCACAAAAGTTACATCTAGAATACTTAGAATCAATAAAGGAGTCGATATCGCCATGTCCGTCTGTCAGTCTGTCCGTCTGTTTCTATGCGATTTACTCTGTCAGTTTAAAAGCTATTTTGCTGAAACTTAGTTTATAGCCTTATTTCTTACCTAGGTAGTACACTTATTTGAACCGGCAGGATCGGATCACTATATGATATAGCTGTCATACGAACCTAATTCGGTTTAGGGAATAACTCGCACATTTACTGACTGATCTCTTCAAAACTTGGCAATCACGTTGTTTACATAAATATACGGATTTGTGCAGAATTTTATTAAAATCGGACTACTATATCATATAGCTGTCTTAAAAATCGAAATCCACCCTATTAACTGACCAACACCGTTCATGTGATTTACGGCAGAAACAACTTCGAAAAGAGTCTGTAATCTTCGGCACCCCGAAGATAACGTTGGGGTTTTTGTTATTGTTTATGATGCAACGGCATCGAACATCAGCATTTGATTCCGAGCCACCGCAACACTCTTTGTGGGAATAGTCTTACTTTGTATAAAATACTGTGTTGTATTATGAAGTTTGTGTTATTGCTGCTCATTCTTTTCTTTTTTTCTTTTTATACTCTTTTCGCAGAAAAAAGAGTATATTCATTTTGCTTTGATGCTTGTAACGCACAGAACCAAACATCGTAGACCCACAAAAATTACATCTAGAATACTTAGAATCACTAGAGGAGTCGATATCGCCATGTGCGTCTGTCCGTCTGTCAGTCTGTCCGTCTGTTTCTACGGGATTTACTCTGTCAGTTTAAAAGATATTTTGCTGAAACTTGGTACATAGCCTTATTTCTTACCTAGATAGTACACTTATTTGAACCGGCAGGATCGGACCACTATATTGTAACGAAAACAGATGCGACTCTGTTGTCGTTCGAAAACAGCTGATCGCGCTGCAACTCTGGTTTAAAAGTGACAGCCGTTACTTACCGGCGTTACGCCGAAAAAGATGGGCTTTGGAGTCTGTCATTAATTAATTTCCGGTAGAATTCGCATGTGTAAGCAGAAAAAAAAGAAGAGTGACTAAATAAATTGTAATTGCTTTCTTTTCGTTCGATCGTGGCTATAAACGCGTCACCGGGCGCCCTCAGCAGGCACTCCCCACAACTAAATTACCGCTCGGCCACACTACTAATAAAGAGCCGCCCCCATTGTATGACGGCAGCACACCATTTCGCGAATTTCAACGTTTACTGGACGACATGGAGGAGTATAGCTGGTCCGAGCGAAAAAAATGCCGGAAGTTGTGTATAAGCCTTCGTGGAAGAGCACAGCGATTTTACACAACTTTGCCACAGGCTACCTTAAGCTCTTATGAGGCACTAACGACCGCCAAGCGTAACAATTCCGCTGTGAGTACGCAAACCGTATATCATCTGTTCCATAATCGGGTACAGGGACCGAAAGAGACCCTGAGTGACTTTGCATGTGATTTGGATCGTCTGGGTAGATTAGTTTTCGGCGAATTGCCTTCAGCTCCCTATAATCACATATTGGCCCAGCGTTTCATTGATGGCATACGGGAGACTAACTATCAGACCCCCGTTCTCTCTAGCAATCCAGCTACTCTTGGCGATGCCCTCGAAATGGCCACACGAATTGAAGCTCAATGTAGACGTCGTCCAGGTGGGACTGTTTTGAACGTAACCACTCAGCACACCACTAACGTTACTTCACCCAGAAGATGTAGACATCGCAAATCAACTGGCGGACAGCCATTTCCTTCGCCCGCACCACACCCGGAAAACTAAAATCCGCCAGTTTATCGGGGCGGCAGCTGGCAGAGAACCCAGAAAGCACCCGAATGCGTACGCTCCCCGAGCCTCTTCCTTCACCTTTGAAGACTGCCCAGAGTCATAAGCCAGTCAAGAGGTCGGGTAGAGCAGCCACAATATCGTCGAGATCAACTAAAGCCTGAATTTTTCCGCTGCCGTATCAGAGCCCCTATGGGTGAATCCGGCGCGCTCCGATAAGCCACCCCCAGGAATTGGTGCCGCCTCTCCACAGGTTGAAGCCATCCAGGTGTCGTCGTTTGATGAGCCGTCCCCGAAAGGAAGTGCCGATATGCTGCCCAGCCGGAAAATCCACGTGCGCCCACCAGGTGGCGATAAAACCGCCACATGGTCGACCCCAGACCTAGACAGACAAGGCAATATAAAATCCTTGTCACTGGAGACGTCACTGCCAGGAAGCTGTCCTCCCTCTCCAAAAGTAGAGGTCACCCACGTACCCACGTCAAGCGATCTGCCGCCTATTCGCAAAAACGATCTGCGCGACGCCAGGGTCATCACATCTCCGACATCAGCTCCGGTCAAGTATCTCGCTTTAAATGTGCCGCCAACCATAGGGCCCAACTCCAAGACTTCGCAGTCCCCGTTACCGGAAAAATCGACGTTGGCCCTGCTGTTTGATGAATCGCCATTAGCCGAGCGCGCCCCGGAAATACCGTTTGTTAGAAAACGGATTAATAATCCCTCGCCGAATCAACACGTTGCAGATGACGGTAAGGAGAAGCACTTCGCCCACCGCGGTATTAAGGTGTCACCAACAAAAGCTACGTACACTATTTGAAGACTAGGTGGTCAGAGCTTACACTGTTTTATTTTTTTATAGGGATAACTGCTTCGCATCTTGATTGACACAGGCGCATCCGACTCATTACTAAATAGACGTCAGATTAAAAGCCGATTGCCCACCACGCCCTGTACGGTGTCTCTTCTTGGTACCGACTCCCACCCAATCCTGGCCATGAGTTCCTGCTTACTGATGACAGCACTCCCAGTTTGTTGGGCCTCCATTTTCTACAACTACATCGTGCCCACGTGAACCTAGTTGGCGCTTAGAGTTTCCTTTTGGATACACTCCCCTGTACGCCCCGGAAATGGTTCAGCCGAATTTGCTGTACACCCTAGAGCCTGTCATCGTGCCGGCATACAGTGATACGCATTTCCAGGTTGACTGTACTGCACGGGAAGCCACGCCGATAGCTTTTTTAGAGCGAGGAGTCCACTCTCAACTACCGGACGACATGGTTCTTGGCAGTTCTCTTGTGGATACTTCGACTAGCACTATCACTTTGAAAGTGCTAAACTAAAGTTCGGCGGAACGTCGCTTGTCATCACACGTGGACTACAGAAAGTTAAACAGTATTACCGTAAAGGACTCCTACCCACTTCCAAAAATGGATGACATCCTTACAACGCTATACGGATCCCGATGGTTCTCCACTATGGACCTTCAAAGTGGATACTGGCAGGTGGAAATGGATGAAGCATCTCTCCCAAAGACTGCCTTTACTTGCGACGCAGACCTTTACGACGTCATGCCTTTCGGCCTCACTCACGCACCAGCAGCTTTTGAGCGTCTGATGGATGGACTGTTTAGCGGTGTCGCTTGGAAATCCACTTTGGTCTATTTAGATGACATAATTGTGCACTCTCGCACGGCCGAAGAGCATCTGGCACATTTGAAGGAGGTTTTTGAACGCTTATCAAGCGTAGGACTAAAATTGAGTCCAAAGAAATGCCACTTTTTCCGCTCGAAAGTCAAATACCTAGGACACATTATCAGCCACAAAGCCCTACGATCCTGCCCTCATAAAACCAGTAAAGTTGTAGACTGGCTTCCCCCCCGTAACCAGAAGGATGTGAGATCTTTCATCGGCCTATACTCTTACTATCGAAAGTTCATCGCCGACTTCTGAACAATAGCCCGTACATTACCTGAGTTGACTGAAGCCCGTCGAAAGTTTGAATGGTCTACCTCGGCTCAAGCTGCGTTTCAATAGCTGAGAAAGAAGCTAACCGAAGCACCCATTCTTGAATTTCCGCCATTTCCATCACTATCTGTTTAGAAAGAAATTTCTTCTTCGTACGGATCACGCATCTCTGCGATGGCTTTTCAATTTTAAAGAGCTCGAAGGCCAGCTCGCTCGCTGGATTGAGCACTTACAGCAATACAACATGGATATCCAACATCGCAGCGGCCAGCATCACGGATATGCGGAACTACTAGAACAAGGTGGCATAAATCAATGCCCTCCTCAAAACATTTGGTGACCCCGACGTGATTGTGAAAGTGTTGTATAAAATAACTAAATACAATTTAACCATTTAATTTGCAATTCGGCAAAATTAAAACAAACATATTTGCACAGTTACCTTTCATAATTCGGTGAAAAGGTCGACGAACATTTGCAAATTTAACCGCGCTTTCTTGTATATAAAGGCTGAGTTGTTGTTGTTTTGGTACATACGTTTTAAATACAAAAGACATTTTAGCGGTCATTGAACGGTTACGGTTCTTTCGGATTTCTAATTTCGGTACTTGAGTACAGTTGAAAACGCAACTCGCGGTGACTGTGATAGTGAATTTTAAATACTCTTTAAATAGAAATAAAAAATCATTATGGCTGAAAATGGTTCCCCTACCGTGCGACCCGCGTCGGATTTGAGTGATATGGATTTTCACAATGCAAAAGTTGATTCCATAAATCGCCAACTAGTTGCTCCAAATACATTTCTTCGAACAGACGGGGTGGCCAATTTTGATGAAGCCGACTTCGAAGTGCGTCTTGAACTTATAGAGCAAATGAACGCCAATTTTGATAAAGCACAAGCAGTTGTCGAAAAATTAAATTTGCTTGAATTGGCTAGGTCTAATTTTGCTCATTTGTATTGTGATGCTAAATCAAAAATTTCTCGTGAACTTTCAAAGCTACGTAGAGTGTCGGTTATTAACTCTACAGCTATATCGAACTTCAATATGGACCAAAATTCATCTAAAGGTTCATCACGCGTTTCTCGACTACCAGAGCTGAAACTACCGCGGTTCAGTGGCGCCTATATTGACTGGCCCGATTTTTTCGGCATGTTCAATACTGTTGTTGATGACAATGATGGGATAAGTAAACTTGAGAAGTTCCAGCACCTCCGTTCTTGTCTGGATGGCGCAGCGTTGGATACAATTCCTTCCCTGGAACTAACTAAGTTGAACTACGATAAGGCTATCGATCTATTAGTATCCCGATTTGATAATAAGCTTTTACATTTTCAGGCACACATACGGTCCCTTTTCAAGCTTTCAGGTGTGGAGAAGGGTTCGAGCAGTTTGCGGTATTTAAGAGATCAGATGAATTCGCATCTGCGCGCTTTGAAATCTATGGCATCCACTCAAGAGATTGCAGATGGCATGCTGATTCACCTGGTGTGGATGATGGGAAAAATGGGAAGAAGGACTACAAACAAACAAGCTATTAAGCTGGACGGATATGGCTACATTCTTGGAAAAAAGATGCAGGATGATGGAGAATATTGAGAATGCTATTGTAATCCAGACACCTAGCAAACAGGTGGGAAAACCTCAAACTAATAAAAATTATGCGTAACACACTCATAACTTCATCTAACACTTCAATATGCATGTTATGTGAATCCAAAGATCACCTCATTTCCAAATGTACCCAATTCCTTAACCTCAGTCCGACTTTGCGTTGCAAAGAAGCTAAACGGCTGCACATTTGTCTTAATTGCCTGCGCAAAGGCCATAGCCTGCAGCAATGTAAAGCAGGAACCTGCAAGTATTGCCATTCAAAGCACAACTCGTTGCTGCACATTGAATCGAAGCCGACTGCCTCGACATCACATTCACCCATTCTCATAAACTCGCCAAACCCAATTGCATTAATTTCATCGTCCACTCCATCATCTACACCTAAAGCTCCAGAAAAAGAAAAGACTGATTATGTGTTGCTTGCTACCGCCATTGTATATGTAAAAAATCGCGTTGGTACACTGATCCCATGTAGAGCCCTACTGGACTCATGTTCGCAGCTGAATATCGTAACCTCTCGCTTCGTCAACCAACTTCAGCTCGCAACTCGACATTTCAACAGTTCTATCTCAGGGGTCTGTGAATCTTCCGTAGCGTCCGAAAGGGCTGTTGATCTTGTTATGCTTTCTCGGCATAACAAGTACAGCACATCACTTTCTGCCAGTATAAGGCCAACAATCACTGATTACCAGCCGCACTTCGATTTAAATTCTTCAGATTGGAACATACCAAAGAATTTATGCCTAGCTGACCCATTATTCTATAAGAGCCAACGAATTGACCTGCTTATTGGAGCTGGTCTATTTTATGAACTTCATTGCGTTGGAAATATTCAGTAGGCCAAACATATGCCTACTCTACAAAAAACCAGACTTGGCTGGATTGCTTGTGGAAGCATTTCACTTTCGCGTGCCAATAATTTTGTCTTGGCTATTTCGTCATCCAAACTTGGAATCCAGCACGAAACCGATTCGATACCAGACTTGGTAAAACGGTTTTGGGAAATCGACAGCGGTTGTGGATCTTCAGCTGCTCCCACCGATGAAGAAGCCCTTTGTGAGCAGCTTTTCTTAAAATCGTTTTCACGCCTTGCTTGTGGGCAATATTCTGTTCGATTACCTGCAAAATCTAATTTCGACAAGCTTGGAGACTCATACAGCCTTGCTCTTAGACGTTTCAAATCATTGGAATCCAAGCTAGCAAAAAACACAATTTTGAAGTCCCAATACATGGCATTCATTAAGGAATACATTGACTTAAAGCACATGTCACTTTCCTCTCGGCAGTCATCGGTTCCCCAGTTCTACTTGGCTAATCATTGCGTTCAGAAGCTAAGCAGCACAACCACCAAATTGCGAGTCGTGTTCGATGGATCAGCAAAATCAACTTCTGGCTACTCCTTAAATGACTTGCTTTTTTCAGGGCCCACGATTCAGCCCAAAATTTTTAACACCTTGCTTCGCTTTAGATTCTTCAAGGTAGCATTGTGTGGAGACATCTGTAAGATATATTGATGTGTGAGGGTCAAGCATCCTGACCAATACCTTCAATGTATACTATGGCGAAACAACCCTAATGAGGCAATCAAGGTTTATACTCTCGATACCGTCACATATGGAACGAAACCTGCTGCCTTCTTAGCAATTCTTGCTATGCACCAACTTTCGTACGACGAGGAATCTGAATTTCCATTGGCAGCAAAAATAATTCGAAGAGACTTCTACGTCGACGATCTAATTTCAGGAGGAGACTCAATTGAAGAGGTATCGGAAATTCGTCAACAACTCAAGGCCTTGCTGAGAAGAGGACACTTTCCAATTCGAAAATGGTGTTCCAATGAGCTTACAGCCCTTGATGGAGAACCACAGGAGGATCGTGAGAAAACAATGAGTTTTCACGATGGCACTGATGTTCTGAAAACCTTAGGTCTTTTTTGGGACACCAACTCGGACAATCTTCTCTTCAGGTTTTCCGAAACCATTCAGCAAAAACCTGCTACAAAACGATCCATCTTGTCGACAGTTCCCAAATTCTATGATCCCCTCGGACTAATTGCACCCATTATAACCAGACTGAAAATATTTCTCCAAATCTTAAGAAAAATGTGACTGGGATGAATCTCTGCCGCAATCGCTGCACTCCTTATAGTTGGAGCACATAAAACAAATATCTTCAGTCAGTCATCTCAAATTCCCAAGGTTCGTTATGCAGCCAAATTCGTCGTTGGAAATCCATGCATTCTGTGATGCAAGTCTTTCTGCGTACGGCGCCTGCGTTTACGTGCGATCCGAATCGTATGGAATATGCTCGACACATTTGCTTTGTTCCAAATCTAGAGTCTCGCCTTTAAAAACTCTAACGATACCCAAACTGGAATTATGCGCAGCATTGCTTTTATCAGAACTTGTTTCTAACATCGCTAAAAAATGTTTCCTATCCTTGTTCCTTTCACTGCTGGTCTGACTCGACAATCGCACTTGCCTGGATACGTCAAGCGCCATCAGACTTCAACATATTTGTATCAAATAGAATCGCGCAAATTCAGGAACGGACGAATGGAATGTCATGGCGATATGTTCCCTCTGAACTAAATCCTGCTGATATCCTTTCTCGTGGATGCTCACCATCTGATCTATTGACATCGGATTTATGGAGTAACGGACCTTCTTTCTTGCAGAAAGGCTCAGCAGATTGGCCTATTAATCTTGTCCCTGAATTAAATTTGCCTGAGCGGCGTAGGAGTGCCTTAATACTTACACATCCAGCAGGTGACATATCTTATAGCTGCAAGTATCAGAACTCCTTCGGCAAACTTCAGCGAGTTTTTGGTTATATACACCGATTCCTGCTAAAATGCAAAAAAGAGTCTCAGCTTAAAGGTCAACTTACAGTTGAGGACATAAAAGGAGGAACTCATATGCTTTTGAAAAGTATTCAGCGACAACACTTCCCTGAAGAATACAAGGCTTTAAAGTCTAAAAAGCAACTGTGTCCTAAAAGCAAAATCGCATCCCTACAACCAATATTTGACAGTGATGGCTTAATTCGTGTTGGCGGACGGCTTCAAAATTCTCAATTGAATTACGATGCAAGGCACCCTATTATACTGCCTAATGGTCATCCAATCACCAGCGCGAAGCAGAACTTGCAACCTAACAGTGTTGTTGTGATTAAGGATGACAACTTGCCCCCTCTTATGTGGAAACTAGGCCGCATCGAGAGTACGATCAGCGGACAAGACGGCGTTGTTCGAGTTGCCAACATTCGCACAGCCACTGGTGTGATCAGACGAGCCTGCAGTAAGATTGCTGTTCTGCCCCTTGAGACCACATCAGCTGTCAGCCTGCCTCTTCCAGCGGGGGGAGTATGTCGGGAGCAGATCAAATTATCAACAAACAACATAAATAATGTTCAAAACTAATACCTATCTAAAAAATATTCAAATTCAAATGTAACGTAAATTCTCAAGCCAATTGTTCTTATTTGCTCATTGTTGCTTATTATCAGTAAATCTGTTTTATGCTAATATTCACTCTGTAAACTTTTTATGTACACGCATGTAAACGCATTCTTTTTAAGTTAGTCTTCGCTAAGCTTTCGTTCGAATTAATCGCTAGCCGCTGTCGCGCAGCTATATATTGTACATACATATCGTCACAATAATTTATTATAAACAATTAAAATTTTAAAAACTCTAAGTGAAATCCAAAACAACAAACTCTGTCCTCTTAATTTAGTGTTTGGTTTTTTATAAAAGAACAATTTCGCGTCACACCCTTCGCAACTAGAACTAGGTGGCATAAACCAATGCCCTCCTCAAAACAATTACAGATCCAGATTACCGACTTCAGCCAACAGCAAACGACCGACCCAACTCTGTCTATTGTGAGCACGTGGCTGAAAACGGGCAAACGCCCCCGTTTTTGCTATCTGGAGCGAAAGCGAGGAAACCAAAGGGTATTGGCATCTTTTCGAGAAGCTGTTTCTGGATGAAGGCGTCGTGAAGATCAGCCGAGTATTGTGGGCGCCCCTTTTGAGCGCGTAGAAATTGACATCCGCGGCCCCTTGCCCACTACTTCCCGTGGCAACCGCTATATCGCTATCATTATGACTATATTACGACTATCTGACCAAATTTGTAGAGGGACTGGGACCAGCTGTTGCCCTTAGCCATGTGGGCATATCGCTCTGCTCCACACGAGTCACCGTCACGTTTACTGCTGGGTAGAGAAGTTCGCTTACCCACTGAACTGATATTCGGGAGACCAACGCCTGTATCGACGAGTTACCCCGAGTTTGTAGAGCGACTTCAAGAACAGCTCCGTTCATGATGTGGCTCGACAGAAATTGGGGGATTCGCAGAAAATCAAGAAGTCTGGTTGTACGCCCCCATCCGCAAATTTGGTAGATGCCCTAAACTTCAATCTGACTGGATTGTCCCAGCCGTCGTAATATGTCCCTACTCCGACCTAGTATATGAAGTGCGATTGCCTGGCAAGCGGACCACGAGGACAGTACATGTGAATCGGTTGGCGCCATACCACGGAAAACCACCCGCTTTACTCGGCCAGGAGTCACGAGTCTTACAGGGGGGCAATGTAACGAAAACAGATGCGACTCTGTAAACAGCAAATGCGCTGCAACTCTGGTTTAAAAGTGACAGCCGTCACTTACCGGCGTTACGTCGAAAAAGAAGGGCTTTGGAGTCTGTCAGTAATTAATTTTCGGTAGAATTGGCATGTGCAAACACAAAAAAAAGAAGCGTGATTAAATAAATTGTAAATTAAAATAAACTTGCATCGGTGTTCTTTTTGCTTTCTTTTCGTTGCTAAGATTTAGCATGCGTATGTCTTTTATAGCAGTTAATATATGTACCAAATTTTAAGGCTCGGACTACTATATCATATAGCTGTCATACGATCCAACCCCGTTCATGTGATTTACGGCAGAAATAGTTGCGAAAAGAGACTGTAATCTTCGGCACCACGAAGATAACGTTGGGATTTTTATTTTTTTCATTTTTGCCCATTCCGCTCACGCACCTGCAAACCAGCAGGAGAATCAACTCCTTCCCATCAATATGGCTGGTCTACAGAATTAAATACGGGTAATGGTAGAAATACAAAGGATAGGTTAAACCCATTCAATTAGTGGACCAACCAGAAAATATCGAGGGGAACAACGTGAACGAACTGGACAGAATTCCAGATGGAGTACGGAATTTTCAGGAGAAGCAGGATAACTCAGTTCTTGGAAAAAAGTGTATAAAGAATCTTGCAAATTTATTGTCCAACAGCCGGCTCACCAAGGTACTATGAGATTCTTAACGTCATCAGGAACAAGATCGTGGGAAATGCTGACTCAGTTTTACAATCATATCAAACCACACACTTAAACCGGGCGGCTATCTCGAAATGCTTGACGACTTATTACGCTGACAAACGAGATGTCACTGCACTCGAGTACCAAATGACGTCTCTGATACAGGGCAACCAGACGGTATCAGAGTTTTAACAAAGCGTTTATACTATCTAGTCGCTAAATTACCTCTATGGAAATGAGCAGAGATTCAATGGATCTTTTTGCTAAAAGTGGTAGCAACGATTAGAAGTACTAACACCGACCCTATCTATTCAAGACACTACCCTTATCCAGAAGCACTCAGGAAAGAAGTAGGGAAACAAATACAGGGGCTACTCGTAAATGAAGTCATAAGACCATCAAGAACGCCCTACAACTCTCCGACATGGATCGTACCTAAGAAGGTAGATGCATCGGGCCAAAAAAATTTCAGAACGGTGATTGATTCTAGGAAGTTGAATATGGCCACCATTCCCGATAAGTACCCGATCCCAGACATTAAATTTATCCTTGTACAATTACGAATACACAGGTTCTTTTCCGTTATAGATTTAAAAAGCGGTTTCCATCAGATTCCCCTAAGTAAATCCGACATAGAGAAAACTTCTTTTTCAGTGAATCAGGGTAAATATTAGTTTAAGCGATTATCATTTGGGCTCAAAAGCGCCCCCTATATATTTCAAAGGGCACTAGACGATATACTTGGAGACAACATCGGCGTGAGATGCTTCGTCTTCGCTGCAAGCGACATTAGTAAAATTTTTCGAACTTTAGAAGAGGCAAATATTAAGATTCAGTTGGACAAGTGCGAATTTTTCAAAAAAGAGGTGGAATTCCTCGGATTTTTGATAGCAGACGGTGGAATTAAAACAAATCCAGAAAAGGTAAGAGCTATCGCAGAATTCCCTATTCCCAAGACATTTTAAGACCATCGATCCTTATTGGGACTTTCAAGGATTTATCGGCGTTTCATAAAAGACGACGCAAAACTGGCTAAACCCCTTTCAGCCCTTTTAAGAGGGGAGGAGGGGCGAGGCCGAATCTCCAAGACTGCTTCAAGCGAAACTCTCAAAAGTCTCGATGAGAATGCAATGGACGCTTTTATGGATCTAAAGAAAACTTTTGCATCTGAGGAAGTTATGTTAATTCACCCTGACTTTAAAAAGGAATTCCAACTGACAACGGACACCTCAGACTATTCAATAGGAGCAGTATTGTGCCGAAAAGATAGACCCATAATGTTTATTTCACTACGCTCCAAACAATATTCACGTATGCCACAAGTCCCAAAAGTAAGAATGACCAAATGAAGCGATAGAAAGTAATCCTTGAAGAATATAATCATGAACTTTTACACAAGCCAGGGAAATCAAACGTAGTAGCAGACGCATTAAGTAGACCACCCGTTCAAACAAACGATGAAATAAGTACCCTCACCGCAACAGTCCGCAGTAGTAACAGCTCGCCAGAAAGACTAATTCCAATGGCTACGGATCCACTAAACGTCTTTAAGAATCAAATAATACTGAAAATAGGAAACCAGGCCTCTTATAAATTTGAAATAATCATAGACATACCATAGAGGAAGCCTCATTCGATGTGGAAAAACTTGTTGAAATCTTAAAAATGTAAAGATTGCTAACTAAGCCAGTTAAGTTAGTTTGCCATATTTATGTACGCTATCTTGTCACAAGAAAGGGATTGTTATCTTGACATTCACAAGAGTTCGCTCACGGAAGAAGTAAGAGAAAACAGGGGTACACGTGAGAGGACGAGAGGAGTGAGAGCAAGAAAACAATTGAAAGAAATATTGTGCAAGAATAACACAAAATTGGGACGAAACGATATTAAAAAAATCCCAACGTTATCTTTGGGGTGCCGAAGATTACAGACTCTTTTCGCAGTTGTTTCTGCCGTAAATCACATGAACGGGGTTGGTCAGTTAATAGGGCCGATTTCGATTTGTATGACAGCTATATGATATAGTAGTCCGATTTTAATAAAATTCAGCACAAACGCGTATACTTATGTAAAAAACGTGATTGCCCAGTTTTGAAGAGATCAGTCAGTAAATGTGCGAGTTATTTCCTAAACCGATTTTGGTTCGAATGGCAGCTATATGAATGATATAGTAGTCCGATCCTAACGAAATTTGGTACATATATTAGCTGCTAAAAAAAACATACGCATGCTAAATTTTAACAGGATCGGATAATATATGTGGGAGTTATTCCTAAACCGATTTATGTTCGTATGACAGCTATAAGATATAGTGGTCCGATCCTGCCGGTTCAAATAAGTGTACTATCTAGGTAAAAAATAAGGCTATTTATTAAGTTTCAGCAAAATAGCTTTTAAACAGACAGAATAAATCGCATAGAAACAGACGGACAGACTGACAGACGGACACGGCTATATCGACTCCTCTATTGATTCTAAGTATTCTAGATGTAACTAGAGCAAAATGAATATACTCTTTTTTCTGCGAAAAGAGTATAAAAAAACACATATTGGTCACAGTCGATGCTTTCACAAAATACGTCAAACTCTACCCAGTAATTACGATCAGAACGGAAGATCTACAAGCCTGTTTAATCAAATATTTTGAAAATTATAGCCGTCCGAGAAGAATAGTGAGCGATAGAGGGAGTTGCCTTACCTCACTAGAGTTCAGTGAATTTTTATTAGTAAATAACATAGAACATATTAAGGTGGCAACCGCATCGCCAAAAGCAAATGTTCAGGTCGAGAGAGTAAATAGGATACTAAAATTGATGCTATCGAAGGTTTCCGAGCCCATTCAGGATGCAGATTGGTATAAGTTACTAAGCAAAGTTGAATACGATATCAATAATTCGATTTACTCAACCACAAACCAAACCCCACTACTATTATTCGGAACATATCAGAGAGGACGCGAAGTCGACACTCTTACCGAATACCTGGATGAGGGAACCGAAAAGATTGGCTACCTGGAAGAACTTAGGAAAGCCGCGAGCAGAAAAATCGAGTAGGATCAGCAAAAAACTACTGAGGCACACAAAAATAAGTTCAAACCCCATGAAACCTTCTCCCTTGGTGACTTTGTGGTGGTGCGGATACAACTATAGGGACAAATAAAAAATGTTTAGCCAAATACAAAGTACCTTACGTCATTAAGAAGATATTACCCAATGATAGATACGTCATAGCAGAATTTGAGAACTGTCAAGTGTCCCAGATACCCTATGAAGGCATAATAGAAGCTATATTCCTAATCTTAATTATGTCTAACCCTATTGTATTACAATACTAAGCTTTGATCGCGACGATCAAAATCTCAGGATGGCCGAGCTGTTAAGATTACTATTTAGCTAAGCTAGTTAAGTTAGTTTGCCATATCTATGTACGCTAGCTTGTCACAGGAAAGGGATTGTTATCTTGACGGAAGAAGTAAGAGAATAAAGGGGAACACGTGAGAGGACGAGAGGAGTGAGAGCTAGAAAACAATTGTAAGAAATATTGTGCAAGAAAGAAAAAATAAATAAAAATAAAAACGGATCAGGAAAATAGAATGATTAACGAACACATAAGAGCTCATCGTAGCGCAAAAGAAAATAAACAGCAAACATTAGAAGACTTTTATTTCCCACAAATGAGAGCTAAAATGTAGAAAATCGTAAAGGAATGCAGCGTCTGTAAAGAACACAAATACGAGAGACATCCGAATAAACCCGAAATTCAGAGAACACCAATATCCAATACCCCAATATCCAGGTCACATTCTCCACATCGACCTGTACATCACCTGTAAAGAAGTGGTCCTAACCGCGTTTGAAAAATTTTCTATATACGCGCAAGCGAAAATCATAAAATCTAGGGCGAACCAGCCTGTAAGACAACCTCTAGAGGAAGTACTAAGGAATTTTGGTAAATCAACAATAGTGGTAATAGATAACGAAAAATCGCTTAGTTCAGGTCCAATAATGAGAATGATGCAGGAGAAGTATAATATAGAAGTGTTCAAAACTCCACCCTACCATAACATGGCGAACGGACAAATCGAACGTTTCCATTCAATCCTAACTGAAATCAATACAATACAATTACTCTATTCACTCTACTACTAACAGAAAACAGGTCGATCTATTTTTTGGTTGGAAGGTAGCAAATGATCCTAACCTACAACAAGCAGAAAGGCAAGAAGCCAGTGAAAATATAATAAATAAAAAGAATAAGAAGAGATCGGGAACAAAGCTGTCATCTAGATACAAGAAGGAAATAGTAAAAGAGGACAGGAATACAACTCTTTTGACAGAAACAAGAAGAGTTATTTACAAAGGACTAATGCGAAACTGAAACTTCATTTACTGGCAGCATGCACAGCTGAAGTACAAATAATTGACTACACCAATTCCGAAATAGTTACGCTGACGACTGGACCAGCAAAAGTACAGACAGGAACTTTTCGATTAATTCATGTGATTGATTTCGAACAATACCAGAACACTCTTGAAAAAATCAACGCCACAGCAAAAACCAAACTAAAATCATATGACCTAATACTACCGTTTATCATAGAGAAAGTTACGAAATCCCAAACATTAATAAACAATCTAATAGTTAAGAATAAGAAGAAAAGGCACATCGAATTGTTAGGTAACTCATGGAAATGGTTAGCCGGATCTCCAGATAGCAGGGATTTCGATATAATACGGGAGAAGATTAACGGAGTATTGACAAACAATAATAACCAAGTCATTTTAAACAGAGCCATAATAGAAAATATAAATAACATTACTCAGGTTACCAATAGCATTACCAACAGTCTAAAATATGAGGGAAATGCACAAAGAGATATGATCACAACCATTAGGTTCCAGACCCAAAAGCTAAAAGAAGAAATGCTGAATCTCAGCCATGCGGTGCAATGGGCGAAAGCCGAAATAACCAGTCCTCTGATATGAGGCGATAAGGAAACTAGACAGATAAAGAAGGTACTAGAAACAGATCAAATGTCATATGTCAATTTCGAAGAAGTACTGCATATAGCTGAGAAAAGTTAATATATGTCATAAAAATTCCTACAACAAATTCCGAACTTTGCAGCGAAAATATAAATAAATGTAAGGAAAACGTTTCTCACAAATTGTAAACTGCAATAAATACAATGAAATAAAAATCTGTAAACAAGAAATATAAGAGAAATAAGCAATTCGCCCTGCCTACCGAACTTACTAAAAGGGAAACCTGCCAACTGCATCAGTACAAATTACCAACACGTCCCACAGGTGGAAGAGTTACTACCAGGGAACATCCTGCTGAACAGCTTCACGGGCACAATAAATATTGACGGGAGGACCACCAACATCAAAGCTACGTTCCTCATAACCTACAACAATTCCACCATAGAAGCAAAGGGTCAAAAATTCGAAGCGAAAGATGCCGTCTACGCCAAGCCAATGCCAGCAATCTTGCAAACTGAAGTGGCCATCACCCAAGTTGAAGAGAAATTATCATTGGAGCTGATGATAGAATTAAATCACAAAACATCAAGACGATAAGTTTACTAAAGACGACATCACACCTGGTCGACATATCTTTTGGAGGCGTTATTACCATCATTATCATCTTAGCCCTAATCCGAATGAAGCTCAAGACTAGGGAAAGATCAACATTGCCGAAACACCTGTCATAATCAACATAGCCGACCATGACGAACAGGGACGTTCGTTTTTGAAGATGGAAGAGTTAACACCACACATGTTTTGATAAGAAGATTTAGAGCTGCACACGTATCCGATTACGCAACACTTGTCAACAAAGGTATTTGGGATCGCACGAGCGTCCGGTTGCGAAACATACGTTGCACCTGCATAATATAAAAGCGCAGACGTAGCGTCTGCCCAATTTCCGTGAGAATCAGCGCGTGCAGCAAAAATCAAAGCAGAGCAGCACCGACGCCAGCAGCATAGGTGGGCAGGCGAAATTACGAAGGGACAAATTTGTCAAATTAAAATCAGTTCTGTTTTTGCGATGAATCAATAAAAATATATTTTTTTTTATTAATTGAAATTCCTTTTTGAGTTAACTTATCTTACTTATCTACTGTAGAGTTTACAAATTCACACTCTTTCAAAAGCTTGCTCAAAAAGCTCAAACTAGTATCTAGCGGCTTGCTTGAGACCGTAAATTGATTTATTTAATTTTCACGCATTGTCACCATTACAACAGACGATTCATCCTCCTTTAGCATACGATTTAAGAAAGCTGTTTTTACATCCATTTGCTGGACTTTAAAGTTATACTGTCCTGCTAATGGTAATATAATACAAACACTTAACATTCTAGTTAAAGGGCGAAAGTCTCTTCATAGTCAACTTGGTACTTTTGAGAAAATCCTCTAGCAACTAATCTAGCTTTGTATCTAATTGGATTTCCTAGTTCATCATATTTAACAGAAAATACCCATTTGTTATCAACAATATTTATGTTTTCAGGCCTTTTAATAATCGTCCAAGTATTATTAATTTTATGAGCACTTAACTCTGCCTTGGTAGCTTCTTCCCAAAAGGATTTATCATTTCTACATTGTATTTCATCGTATGTACTTGGGACATCATGAAAAATTGTGAAAGCATTTAAAGAAAATTGATTTAAACGGTTATCCTCTTCATTATAGGATATATATGTCTTACCCTTTAATCTCTCACTTCTTCTATTCATAATTTCTATGTTATCATTCCCAATTGGATTCTTTCCATTTCCAATTTCATAAAATTGATCTGCTGTTTCACTTTCCCTACTATCAATCGCGTTATTTGAGACTCTCATTCAGGAGAACGTCTTGTTTTCTTTTCTTGATTTTATTCAGACAACTTGTTATGAATACTTTGGGTTAGACATTTAGATGGTATATTTCAATTAAAAAAAAAAAAGAAAAAACACACAAATTATATAAATCAATTTTATATATATATATATATATATATATATATATATATATTTCGATTTGTATGACAGCTATATGATATTGTAGTCCGATTTTAATAAAATTAAGTACAAACGCGTATATTTATGTAGAAAACGTGTTGGCCGAGTTTTGAAAAGATCAGTCAATAAATGTGCGAGTTATTCCCTAAACCGATTTAGGTTCGTATAGCAGCTATGTAATATAGTAGTCAGATCTCGCCTATTTTGCTGAAACTTGGTATATAGCCTTATTTCTTATTTGAACCGGCCGGATCCGAACACTATATCATACAGTTGTCACACGAACCTAAACTGGTTTAGGCTATAAGTCCCACATTTATTGACTGATCTCTTCAAAACTCGGCAAACACGTTTTTTACATAAATATACGCGATTGTGCTGAATTTTATTAAAATCGGACTACCATGTCATATAGCTGTCACACAAATCGAAATCGGCGCTGACCAACCCCGTTCATGTGATTTACGGCAGAAACAACTGCGAAAAGAGTCTGTAGTCTTCGGCATCGCGAAGATAACGTTGGGATTTTTTTATGAATATACATACGGCTGTCTATAAAAGAAAAACGCGCAACTTGTAAAAAAAAAAAAAAAATGTATTTCACAAGACTGTGCAAACAAAAATTATTTCAATTTCACAAATCAATTATTATTTTGCATGGACTGGGAAAATAAACTCTTGTAGTTATTGATTTGAGAAATGAAACAGAGTCACAGTTTTATATGTTTAATATATTTATCTTTTTATTTTATTTTAATAAGCTGCATCACCAACACCACGACTTACTTCTAGCGAAAGTTCCAGAAGTAGAAGGAAATAGAAACAGTGTGTCCACTTGCACATAGAATATAAAAAGTGTTGTTAAAAGTTAGTTTTGTAAAAATCAATCAGGGTATTCCAACATCAAGCCTTTTAGAAGCGTGTTTTACTGAGAGATATATCTACTGACGGTCCCTTGTATGCTTAGTCTAATCCTCTCTCTTATTCATTGGAAGCTTTGAGACTAATTCATCTATCAATGTCGGATTCAGAAGGTAGTGCTGGGCTTACCAGAGAGGATGGAAAATTAGAAGTCGTAATACACGATCATTTCGGACAGTTTGTTATATTTCACTGCCGGAATGGCAGTGGGAGCTTCTTTCAGATTCGGCGACCCATGACGAACCAGCGACAGCAATGATGATTGAAGTACCTTTTTTTCGTTTGTGACTCTTAATACTTCTTCTCCAGCTCTCGCAATTTGATCTGCAGTTCCTCTGTCCTGTCCATGATAGTGAGGTCCAAGTCGGTATCAGCGGGTGAAGTGCTTAAATCCTTATAAGGCTTCTGCAAATAGGGTTGTCCAGTGTCAAAATCCAATCGTATTGGTGGCTTTCCTTTACTTTTAAGTTGACTGGATTTTGGTATTCCTTAGAATTAAGGTTCTTCTTCAATAAGTGGCGAAGTAATTTTATTTTAAGTATCCTTTGGGACAGGCTTGCACACAATTTCAGCTAGTGATGAAATCACTTCTTAGTAAATAGCGAGGTAATTTCTATATATGTCGCAGAACGAATGAAATAGTGTTTGGGACACTGCATGTTTGTACTGGCGACAAGGTGTCGCAATATTTGGTTAACGAGAAGGAATGAGTGTTCCAGGAATGTGTGCAAAGCCAGTGTTAGAAATGTTAAGTTTTTAAATTGAACGTAAATGAAATGTATCATCGAAAGAATTTATAATTATCAACCATGAAAAAATGAATATAATCGAATGTTACTTATTTGGTAATCGAAACTATGTAGTCGAAATGAAGTGATCAGACAGAGCTGCGTAAAAAAATTAATAAAAGTTTGCACACGAGTGAAAATTGCGGTCATTCGATAGGGATTTAATATATTTATTTGACAGGTATGTCCAACAGCCAGGTAGCAGAGAATTTAGTGAGAAACTCTGTAGCTGAGTGAGGTGTGATCATACGGCATTTATACTTAAAAACAAAGAGAGAACCAATTATTCATAAAAAGCGAAGCAAGCACAAATTGCAAAACTAAGCCATGCGTTTGTGAAATTCAGTCAGTCTTGTGCGCGGCCCAGATGTGAGCAGAACTCACAGGTTACGCACCAAATATGGATCCGTTAATTACTTGGGAGCATATCTTGTGGAGATAAATAAATCTATCCAGACACCAAGGGCACCAGCAGCAGAGAGTAAAACTTCACATGTCGCCTTACCCAAATTTAATCCCGATTGCGTGGGAGCTGACGGTTCAGCCTGGTGTACAACAGTATATCTCATATTTGCTGACAACGTGATCGAAGGCAGCGGGTTGGTAATTACTTTGAGCAAGGCGCTAGAAGGCAGTGCATCACAATGGCTGTCGCAAGTGTGTTTTGCTGGTATCACTTGGGCTCAGTTTAAAGAATTGTTTGTTCAACGTTTCGTTGACATCGAGACATCAGCTGCCATCCTTTTAAATATTTTAAACGCTCACCCAAAACCTGGAGAAGGATTCGCTGAATATGGCAGTCGCATTGTCACCCAGCTTTTATCTAAGTGGAAAGCTAAGGATTTGGAGGAAATCGCAGTGTCGGTAGGCTTGGCCCACATGGGACAAATCGACAACAATTTGTTACGTTGGGTGTTCACTACCAATGTGAAGACTCGAAATGAACTACAACAACAACTACAGGCACATGCGCAAAAGAGATGAGGATGCGTACTTGACAGGCCCAGTACACAAGGAATCAAAATTTTCATCACTTGTGAAATGTAATTATTGCGGAAAGTCTGGCCTCAAGTATGCTGAATGCCGCAATCGATTGTAGAAAAGATCCAGCACAAAGGGAAAGAGCCACGACGGTAGCAGCACATCTGGAGCAAAAGATCGATCTGATGTAAAGTGTTTCAAGTGCAATGAAACTGGCCACTACGCATCTACATGTCCGAAAGGCCGTCCAAGCGGAAACGAAAGGGGCTATGAGAAGCATGTAGACATTTGTGCAGTGGCTCCACCACGAGGCAAAATAAATATATCTGGTGAGTCTGTTCCATTTTGTTTCGACTCAGGATCTGAATGTCCCTTAGTTAAGGAAAGTGTTGCTGAAAAATTCAAAGGAAAAAGACTTCATAATGTTGTTAAACTAAATGGCATAAGTAATGACTCTGTCTTCAGTACTAAGCACTTTTGTTTTGAGATTTTGTTGCATGTTATTATGGATAAGTGTATTAAATATGATGTTTTAATAGGACGTGAATTTCTAAGCTAAGGCTTCCAATAGATGCCGAAAAGTTTCTTATTTATAAAACAAAAGTGGTAAATTCTTTAACCATAAGTGATACCACTGATGAACTAAATGAATCCCACAGACTAGGGTGACAACAGGCCAATTGGAAATTAGACTAATATGTCCACAAAAGACAGTGCAACGTCGACCATATAGGCTTAATGAAGACGAAAAAGAGCATGTCCGTTGTAAAATAGATGAACTATTGAAATCAAATATTATTCGCCCCAGCTGTTCTCCATTTGTTAGTCCTATAATGCTGGTTACAAAGAAAAACGGTTCTGACCGTCTCTGCGTAGAATACCGAATACTGAATGATAGCACAATTGCAGATAAGTGCCCGTACCTCTCATTTCTGATCAGATTGCTAGGCTTCGAGGTGCACAATATATTTCAAGTCTTGATATGGCTAGCGGTTTCTACCAAATTCCGGTACATCCAAATTTGATCGAGCGCACCGCTTTTGTTTCGCCAGCCCTTTGGCCTGTAAAACGCACCTTCTGTGTACCAGTGCGCCATAATTAAAGCTTTAGTTAACTCAGCACACACTTTTGCAATTGTCTATATCGACGATGTTTTGATAACAGCAGAAATGAACGACGAAGCGTTATACCGACTTCAGATAGCTCTAGAAACATTGGGTAAAGTCGGATTTTCGTTTAATATAACAAAGTGCTCCTTTCTCAGAACTAAAATTGAATATCTTGGGTTTGAAATATGCAATGGCGAAGTTCGGCCAAACTCTCGTAAGATTCAAGCATTGATAGGATTGCCACCCCCACAAACTGTGTCCCAGTTAAGACAATTTATTGGTTTGGCTTCCTACTTCATTCAGTTTATTCCAAAGTTCTCAGAGACATTAAAACCTTTATATTCCCTGACTTCAAAGAAAAACACCGAATATGTTTGACTATCAGAGCATGGGCGAATTTGTTCAAAAATAATAACAGCTTTGACACAAGCACCCGATTTGACCATATTTGACCTCAGTATGCAATACTTCTAATGACATGCCCATGTTAAAATCATCGACCGGTGACCGATACCATGGTGACAAGGTAGTAGTTGAGCATTTCTTGACTCTCGGTACCACTGGGTAATATTAGTCGACCGTGTCGGTAATTGCAAATACTTGACCAGTAAACAATTAAATTAATGAACAATAAAAACATTTTAGTATACAACTTGAACCCAAAGGTTTTGAGTCTTATTTCATATGACTTTTGTACGATAATATGGGACAGGGCAACGATCAGATTAAAACCACACAACTTTATTAATAACATAAATGAATTGGCAATTGTTGTAGGAAAATAATTTTAAAGCAAAAAGTTAAGGCCTATAACCTTTTTACTTGAGTTGAGGTAGTTGTGGTTTTATGCTTTTTATTCCGAACCTAAATCGAATATCGAAAAAATTTAATAAACATGATCTAACCTGCAGAACAAATGATTATTAACCGGAACTTTCTAGTCGTTAACATCTCTGAGAACGAGGCAATCATACAGACGGAAGACAGACAGAGGAACATGGCTAGATCGTTTGCTCTAGTCAATCTGAACATTCTGTAGGTAGTTTTGTGGGTTCTCTGATGTCTCCTTCTCAATATTACATACATTTCACGGAATTAATACACCGTTATACCTTAAGGTACAAGGTGTGAAAAATGTATTAGAACCTACCTTAAAATTCAATGACCTAATAGAAATGAGTTATTTAATTGGCATTGAGATAGTTGAAATTATATAAAAAGCTATTATTTGTAATGAAGTGAGTACTCCTTTACCAAATAATCTAAATTATGTTTTACTTAATTCAGATCAAATTTGAACCCAATAGTAGGTTAAATTTACATTATCCTTTGTAGATGACCAGCTATATATATACTGCAGTAAATTTCTTGAGTACATTTAGTAACAAATGTAATGACTGGATTCTAATTTAAATATTTAATTTAAATCCTATTTGTTGGAACACAAAGAGACAGAGCTCGTGTATACGGCTCTATTCGATGCCCAGTGGTAAAAATCTTTTCTAAGGAGATAAACTTATTAAAATGTATTACGATTATCAAGGATGTATTAGCATAGCCATCAATCCTTCATGTCACAAACGAGCCAAACATATTGATATTAAATATCATTTTACCATAGAGCAAATTCAAAATAAAGTGATTCGTCTTGAGTATATTTCCACAGAGAACCAACTTACTGACATATTTACAAAGCCATTGCCTGCTGCAAGATTCGTGGAGGTACGAAACAAGTTGGGATTGATGCAAGATGACTGATCTATTGCTTACAACGTTTTTTATTTTTTTATTAATTTCTAACAACCAAGAAGTTTAATCATATATATTAATATTATTTTCTTATGTATCTTTTGGTTTCTTAAGATACTTCGATTGTTGTAAACAGTGATCTAATCGGGATTTACAAGGTTTTTCCCGTATCCTTGCAGCGAATGCTGGATCTCTTAACATTTATAGACGTTTAGTAATTATAGACGTAATTTTTGTTGGCTTGTTGGAACACCCTAACTGATTTGTACAAAAATAATGTTTAACAACACTTTTTATATTCTATATGCGAGAGGACATACTGTTTCTTTTTCCATTTACTTCTGGAACTTTTGCTAGAAGTAAGTCGTGGTGTTGGTGTTGCAGCTTATGAAAATAAAATAAAAAGATAAATATATATAAATATATATATATATATACCTAAAACTGTGACTCTGTTTCATTTCTCAAATCAATAACTACGGCACTTGAAAATATTGCTAGTTATGTAGGAATGGCTCTTGGAAACGTCTCAACAATTTCAGCTATCGATGGTGGGAATGATGGGAAAACCCATAATTACCTCTTCACTCCTAACAAACAAGTACCGACCAAATGAATCGTTTGTAATAATAGTCAGTATTAATGCTAGCATAAATGCGAAGCTATCATAGAAAGATCTTTGCCAGAAAAATGGGACACTGTCCAGAAAACCCCTCTCTGTTTTAGCCAATACCACTCTTTGCAGAATTGGTTCATCCGTCGTATCATCTATCGAAACTCAAAAAAAGTCACGATTTAAACCCACAAAATAGTAAGGCCGCAAACAACACTCTATAAGTTTTTGCCCGTGAATTAGTGGACGAAAGGGTCAACGAAGAATAAGCGCATTTATCGATGAGGGTTCTACCGTTTCACTATTGGATGACCAATTTGCAGAATCATTTGGTTATAATAGCATGAAAAGCCATAAAATGATTTGCAAACAAAACGAAAATATCACAGAAAATAAATTTAAAAATAAGATTATTACTGACTGATTCTCATTCATTCCATATGAAAAAATCAAATCTTTTAATGTTACCTAGTCAAGGTATAAGTCTGTCTGAGTTTCGAAAACATTTTCCTGTACTTCATAATATACCAATTGAAAACTATAATAAGACTGCTCCGAAACGAAGAAATTTGATGTCATGTACAAGAAAACAAAGTTGATTTTTTAAGACAATGGTACATTGATAGGTTGTCCGAATACGAGGCTAAAGTAGCGATTGGTGATCGAATTTGGTGTTTGCCTCATTTTGCCATCCGCAACATAAACAAGAATAAGCTAAGCTAAGCCCATTCTTAAACTTCCTAAACTTATCAATCAGTCTTTCTTCTTTCCCTGCTATTTGGAAGGAGTCTTTTATTATTCCTCTCCATAGAAAAGCTAGCAAATCTGATGCTCAAAACTATAGAGGCATATCAAAACTGTCAGCTATTCCTAAGATTTTTGAGAGACTTTTAACTTCTCATCTTCAACATTTATGTAAGTCTCTAATTTCACCTTTTGATTCTGTTAACCATTCCTTGTTTTTATATAAACTAAACATAATAGGTTTTCCATCTAACCTTGTTGCCTGGATAAGGGATTATCTTACTTTAAGAACTCAATAAGTTATTTTTAAGAAATCATTATCTAATAGTATAACTGTGTCGTCCGGAGTTCCTGAAGGCAGTCACCTTGGACCCCTTTTATTTACTTTTTCTATAAATGATCTTCCATCAGTCATATCACACTTTCGTGTTTTTATGTATGCCGATGACGTTAGATTGTGTTTTTCTTACAAGGATATGGAATCTCACATTAATCTGCAAACTGATTTAAGTGCTTTTGATTCGTGGTGCCATTTCAATTTGATAAATTTAAATGCTTCCAAGTGCAAGATTATGACCTTCTGTCGGGGCACTCCACTCTTGGTCTCCTATCATCTTAATCAAATTGCTCTTCAACGTATAAACTCAGTAAATTATTTAGCGATTTTTCTTGATTCTAAATTAAAATTTGATAGTCACATTTTATCAACTGTCAATAAAGCCATGGGAGTGAAGAGATGGTCTAAAGAATTCGATGACCCTTGTAAAACCATGATTTTATATGTGGCTCTTGTTCGCCAAATTTTAGAATACGGTTCATGCGTTTGGTGCATAAGGTGCATCAAAATCGTATTGAGTCCGCTCAAAAAAAGTTTTTACTTTTGCTCTCCGTGGCTTAAATTGGAATTCGGAATTCAGCCTTCCCTCGTACTCTAGTAGGCTACAACTTATAGATTTGCCGTCCCTAGTAAACCGTAGAACCCTTCTTAATACTCTTTTTATGCATAAATTAATAAACGGCATGATTGACTCTCCCGAGTTAATTAGCCGAATTAGTTCCTTTTAGACCTCTGCGGACTCTTTATCCTTTAGTAATCTGTCCAGCCACATCTAATTATTTAATGCATGAGCCTTTTTTAAATTTAGGTAGAGACTATAATAATTTGTACCACTTAGTTTGCTCCTCCTCTAGTATGCAATCAATCAAGACTAATATATTATTGCATCTTCGTTTAAATCCTTCTCTTCCTTAGTAGAATACTTGGTTGCCTAATCTATTCCTCTTCCTTAAAAAATTTATTATTTAATTAGTTTATTCGCGAATCGTGTCACGTGACTGCCTCAGTAATTAAGGACAGCATTGAAATTCATACTGAGACAAATTTTGAGCTCCGTGGAGACGTATCTAATTCAAATAAATTGTTACAAAAATTTAATGTATCTCTAAAAAATCTTAAAAAGTCAATTGAGCTTAATTGAACAGAGTCACACACTGAAAAAATCTCTACATGGGATGAAACCATACCAGAAAATATACAATGAAAGTGGCTTGAATCGTATAGAGAGATGTTGAATATAACGAATATTAAAGTCACCAGTTTATGCAACCTGGTATTAGTTTTTTTTTTTTTTCCTTGCTACTCCTCTTGGGAGCTTAGGGAGTTAGGCTCCTCCACCGGACTCTGTTCTGCGCAGTTTGTTTCGCCATGTCCCAGCTGATGTTGTGGCGGGTGAGCTCGATCTTGATTGTACGTCGCCAGGTGCATTTGGGTCGCCCAACTCTTCTGCTTCCTTGAGGGTTCCATTCAAGTGCCATCCTGGTGATGCTCCCGTGTGGTTTTCGCAGCGCGTGTCCAATCCAACTCCATTTCTTCTTCATTAGCTGCTGTTGGATCGGGACTTCGTTCGCCAAGTGCCATAGGTCATTGTTCGATATTCTGTTGGGCCAGAATATCGCACATATGATTCTAAGGCACTTGTTGATGAATGCTTGCAGCTTGAGAATAATCCTTTGCGAAGTTAGCCACGTCTCGCTACCGTACAACAGGATCGTCTTTATGCACGCGTTGAAGATCCTCAGCTTTGTTCTTCTGCTTATTTGCTGATTTCTCCAGACACGATACATCCTGCCGAATGCCGATCGTGCTTTCATGAGTCGGCTCTCTACATCTTCATCCACCCCGCCATTGTTGGTGATGATGGTACCAAGGTAGGGGAACTTGTCGACGATTTCGACTATGTTCCCATTGACGGTGATGATTCCTTGGTTGACGCGGTTGAAGCGCATCGCTTTCGTTTTGGATGCGTTTATTTCGAGGCCGACTCTGCTGGCAATCCTGGAGAGGTCATTTGCTTTGGCTTGGATATCACTGAGCTTATGAGATATGAGGCAGATGTCGTCCGCGTAATCCAGGTCCTCTAGGTGTTGTGTGAGGTTCCACGTGATTCCGCGTCTGTTTGTACAGACTTCTCTCATGATCTCGTCTACTACCAGATTGAAGAGTAAGGGTGACAGGGGGCAGCCTTGCTTGACGCCAGTTTTCGTCTGGAAAGGGGCACTGATTTTTCCTTTGTGCAGTACCGACAACTCTGCGTTTTCGTACATTGCTTTGATTATTGCAATGATGTTGCCTGGGACTCCTTTCCTCGCGAGTGCCTGCCATATTGCTTCCCTTTTCACTGTGTCGAACGCCTTCTTGAAATCGATGAACAGGAGGTACAACGGCGAGCGCCATTCCGCACCTTGCTCGGTTATTGCGCGAAGTGTATTTGCTTGGTCTACGCAACTCCTCTGCGGTCTGAAGCCTGCCTGTTCATCTCGGAGTGTTGGTTCGATTTTTTCCTGTAGTCGCTCATTCAACAGGGTTGCTAGGATTTTGTAGCTGGTGTTGAGAAGTGTTATCCCTCGCCAGTTGTTGCAATCACTGAGGTCGCCTTTCTTTGGGAGTTTGATGATGATTCCGCGTTTCCAGACGTTTCCAGACCTTGGTCTCCCAAATTTGGTTGAAATGCGGAAGCAGTGTTTCGGCCAATAGGTGTGCATCAATCCGGAGGAGTTTGGCAGGGATGCCGTCTTCTCCAGCTGCTTTATTGCACTTTAATCTCCTAATTGCGTGTGCGATGTCTCTCGTGGATGGGGCTGAGTGCGAAAATCTCAAGTTTCTGTTCGCTACTGCCGCCAACGTCCAGAATTGTTGGTCTTCCCCATTTTCGTCTTCTATGACTGTGTGACAAATTTCTTGGAAGTGCTGTTGCCATCTTTGGAGTTGTGCATCATCATCAGATAGAAGATGTCCGTTTTTGTCTCTGATTGGCCGGTCTTGCTGTTGGGGGCTCCCTGTTAGCTTGGCAATCGTCTGATATAGGCCACGTATGTTGTTGTCCTGGGCTGCGCTTTGTGCGTTGGCTGCAAGCTTATCAGTTACTGCCCTTCTGTCAGCTCTTGCGGATTTCTTTACTAGCTTGCAAAGTAAACGATGTTCGTCGATTACTTGTCTATTCTGCTGGGCCATGGTCTTGAGGTTGTTTCTTCTGTTTATTAGTTCCCAAGTCCTTTCCGAGATCCAATTGGAGCGACGTCGCTGTTGGGTTCCAATGACTTCTTCCGCTATCTGACTCAGTGTGGAGCATGTGTGTTCCCAAGGGAGTACTTCTTGCGTGGTTATCTGATTTTGCAATCTTGACGTCATTCTGGCCGATATGGTGGGATCATCAAGTCTGTATAGGTTGAAGCGGGGCGGTCGTGTTGTGCTTCCTCTGTTGGTGGCCGCGGCGTGATGTCTCTTCAATTTGATTTGAATTGTTCCGACTATTAGCTCGTGGTCACTGTCGATGGACGCGCCTCGCTTGTTTCTTACATCCCTCAGTGATCGTCTCCATTTCTTGCTTATGCATATGTGATCTATCTGGTTTCTGGTGCGCCCATTTGGAGAAGTCCAGGTGTATTTGTGGATTTCTTTATGTGGGAACACCGAGCCACCGATCACTAGTTGAAATGTTTGGCATAAGCCTATCAGTCTGTCGCCATTGTTGTTTCTTGTACCAGAGCCATGCTTGCCCATGAGAGTATCAAGCCCGGTGTTGTTTGGGCCTATCTTGGCATTGAAGTCTCCCATTAGAATTGTTATGTCGCCTCTGTTGGTGTTGTCCAGGGTGGTGGTGAGAGTGGCGTAGAATTCGCCTTTATCGTCGCCTTGTGCGTCTTCCGTTGGAGCGTAGCATTGCACGATGGTGATATGTCGCGCTTTGCTACTGAATCTTGCGGTGATGATTCTGTCAGATATTGGTTTCCAGGAGAGGAGTGTGTTCTTAATTTTGTTGTCTATGAAGATGCCTACTCCATATCTGCCTCCAGTGCTGTTCCCGCTGTGAAGTACCAGATTGCCGTTTGACGTTGTTGTTGTTCCCGAGTCTCGCCATCTCGTCTCACTGATGCCAGTTATCATGATCTTTAGCTTGTCCATTTCTCTTTCAAATTGCGCTAATCTCGATGGTTCCATAAGGGTCCTTACGTTCCATTGTCCGTTTTGATATGCTGATGTTCGTCGTCGGTTGTGGGGGGGTTGTTGTTGTTTTCCTTATTCGTGAGGTTTCAGTAATCGAGAGTTTTCAGCTGATTGGGTGATTGGCCCGATGCAGCCTATCCCATAGGTGGGGGTGCCACCATAGCGCCATCTGGGAGTGGCGGCCAAACTTTTCGAGGTCTCTATTTCTGCTAGAGGAATAGTAGAATAGCGGAAATAGTCGAAAAGGTGCCAGAAAGAGCCGTTTCTTTCATGGCATTTCGTGGGAATCGAACCCACGACCGCCCGCTTGTTAGCTCAGTGTTCTCTACCCACTGATCCACCGCGAGCATGGTATTAGTTTACAACTCCATATATTTGTAGACGCTTGTCAAGAAGCATGTGCCGCCGTATCTAAGTATCTAAGCAGTCCTAATGTAGTTCCGAACATTAATAATTTTTGGTCTGATTTAAAATCCGACATTGGATTCAATTTGATAGGCGCCGCTACAAACAATATCTCGCCTAACGTGTGTCTGAAATCCAGGAAAATACAAAGGACGCCAAATGGAAATGAATTCCTGGAACGATGAATCCTGCTGAATGACAGGAATGCCATCTAGGGCCGATCCCAAAATTTGAATTGATGGGCCCTCCTTTCTTTACAGGGAACCTTTTGAATGCCGAAACAGCCAAATGATTTAAAAGAGCATGACAGCACAAACCAACAACGACAGAAATTTGGCTGGATTATGATGGACACACTATCAAATACGATGGAGAATTACAGTAATTACGAAAAGGTTTTACGAATTTTTTGTTGGGTGCAATGTGCAGACAGTGCCTTTAAAAATTTACCCAAGATTTGATCATCAAAACCAAATAAGCTAATCGCAGAAGAAATGCAGAACGCAGAAAAAATTCGTTGCCTTTCAGATCAACAAACGTGCGGCGCAGAGATTCGGGAAACGCAGAAAAAATTCGTTGCCTTTCAGTTCAACAAACGTGCGGCGCAGAGATTCGGGAATTAGAAAAGGGTCGTCCCGTTTCCATGTCGAGCTCCAAATACAAACTTACGCCGGAATTCGACGCGGATGTCATTCTTTGGTTAGCAGGACGAGTCAACAAAGCCACGTCCGTCGGACCTTTTGTATGGAGAACCATAATTTTGCCAAGGAATGACAAGTTAACATCCTACTACCATGAACAAAAGAAGCATTAAAATATTCTGGAAAAGGTGGATTCTGGAATATCTGCAAGCCCTGACGCGACGAACGAAATGCATAGCAGCCCCTGATGAACAAGTACGATCAAAACTATGCACGAAATACTGAGACCAGTATTGCCTGTATAGACGTAATTCACGATTCATAGGGTTCAGAATATTATTTAAAGAATTTCCTCGCTCTTATTTTAGTTTTATTTATTTCATCATCATCATAGTCAGCTCAACAACCCGGTACGGGTCTTCGCTTGCTGCAATTTAAGCCTCCCGTTATCTTTGTCCCCTGCTTGCGTCCTCTAGCATCGTAGACCTCATCTACTATCTATCCATCGAAGTTTAGGCCTTCCTCTGCTTCTGTCGTTTCGGCATCTGCCCAGTAAAATTTGTCTAGGTGGACAATTCCCGTCAGCCCGGATAATATGTCCAGCCCACCGTCTGGATGGTTGAACAAACATTGTAAATCGTCGTTGTATCGCCTTCTCCACACACCATTGTCATCACATACAACCCCACAAATTCGTTGTAACAAAGATTTTTAATTTATTCTCTTCGGTTTTGCTCAGTGTCCAAGTCTCGCTGACATAAGTTAGCACGGGAACGATCAGTGTGAGATAGATTGAAATTTTAACTGATCTATCGAGCGTGCGACGTTTTAGATGTTTACCTAGAGCGAAGTAGCATTTATTGGCAGCGGTTAACCTTTGTTTTATTATCAGGCCATCTACTTCAAGTTTTGCCAGTAAAGTGGTTGTGGTCAAGAAGAAGGATTCATCCTATAGAATCTGCATAGCTCAACGCTATGGTTTTGAAGGACTGTTTTCCCGTACCGTTGATGGATGACGTGTTGGAGAAACTGCAGACAGCAAAGGTGTTTATTGTTATGGACCTTGAGAATAGTTTTTTCCACGTTCCCATTAAGGAGTCCATCCGTAAATACACAGCATTCATAACCAAGTCTGGTCTCTACGAGTTTAATAGAGCGCCTTTTGGGTTTTGTAACTCGCCGGCTGTGTTTATTCGCTTCATTAATGATGTCTTCCAGGATCTTGTTACTAGGGATGTCCTTCAGTTGTATATGGACGACATTATTATCTACGCCCAATCCCATGAAGTGTGCTTGGAAAAATTGAAGCTAGTACTCAAGGAGGCAGAAAAAAGTAACTTACGTATAAAATGGAAAAAATGTCACTTTCTGAAGAACACAATCCATTTTTTGGGCCATACTATTCGGAATGGTGAGATGTCGCCAGGAGAAGAGAAAACTGAGGCAGTTAAAAAGTTTGGGATGCCTAAGAACGTAAAGGCGATTCAATCATTCTTGGGACTAAAGGGTATTTTTCGTAAATTTATAAAGGACTATGCTGCTATAGCCCGCCCATTAACAAACCTATTGAAGAAGGATGCCATGTTTAAAATGGAAATCGCTGAAGTTGCTGCGGTTGACAGGCTTAAGGAAGCGTTGTGTCAGGCGCCCGTACTAAAAATATATAGCCGAAGCGCTCCAACAGAGTTGCATACAGACGCATCAAAAAATGGTTTTGGTGCAGCGCTTTTACAAAATTTTGAGGGGCAGTTGTATCCTGTATATTTTTACTGAAGTAAAAAGACGAGTGCCAGTGAATCGGCTAGACATAGCTACATTTTGGAGGTTAAAGCTGCATACCTCGCAATGAAAAAATTTCGCCACTATCTGCTTGGAGTTAAGTTTAAGCTGGTCGCAGATAACATCGCGTTTTCGCAAACTGAGCTGGCGGAATGGATTCTGTATATGTCCGATTTTGATTTTATGCCCGAACACCGATCAGCAGAGAAGATGAAGCATGTGGACTGTCTCAGCCGATTACCGTATGGTGTATACACAATCTCTTCCGAAATTTCTTCTCGCTACATGAAATTCGGCAACAGTTTTGGATACCGCACTTGGAGAATAAGGTCAACCAGGTTATCAATGCTTGTATTCCATGTATTATAACAAACAAAAAGCTTGGGAAGCAGAATGGATTTTCGAACTGCATCGAGAAGGGTGACAAATCACTGCAGACATTGCACGCTGATCATTTGGGTCCGATGGATACAACAAACAAACAGTACAAGTACATATTTGCGTTGGTCGATGGATTTTCAAAATTCATGTGGTTGTTCACTATAAAGTCGACAGGTACGGCCGAGGTATTGAAAAAGTTGGATATGTTTGGCAATCCTAGTCGAATTGTAACCGATAGAGGAACTGCTTTTACTTCAAGCGCATTCGAAGACTATATGAAATCAAATGAAGTGGAGCACGTTTTAACAACAACTGGAGTTCCCAGGGGCAATGGTCAAGTCGAACGTATTAATCGTTGGATTCTATCTGTTATCTCGAAGTTGTCCCACGAAGATCCTGCAAAATGGTATAAATTCGTACCTCAGGTCCAAAGAGCTATAAATTCCTAAATTAATTGTTCAACAAAGAAATCGCCGTTTGAATTAATGTTTGGAGTCAAAATGCAGAACAAAGTCAGTGATAGGTTACTATCATTGGTGGAACTGGAAATGATTCAGGATTTTGATGCTGAAAGACAAAAACTTCGTGATGATGCAAGGAACCAGATACAAAAAGCCCAAACGCTCTACAAAACTATTATAGTAATGATAAAAAACGCAAAGGAGACTTTATTTATGAACAGGGCGACTTGGTGGCTATCAAACGCACTCAATTCGTCGCAGGACGTAAGCTGGCCAGTGCTTAGCTTGGTCCATACGAGGTTACTAAAGTGAAGCGCAAAGTTCGATATGAGGTTCGAAAGGCTGCTCAAATAGAAGGACCGAATATCACCTCTACGAGTAATGATTATATGAAGTTATTGAAATATATTGGAAGCAACGAAGATGGTCTGTCGTCTGGGACAGACGAAAATGATCAGGATGACCGAATGTAAGAATGGCAACCATTGAGAGTGGAAACAACCTCAATTAAATGAGCATGCCAACTCGCTGGATGAGAGTTATGTTGGCAGTCGAAGTCGAGTTGGAAAAAGTCGTAAGATCAATTTGAAGAAAGTTGAAAAAGTCGCGGAACAAACACAGCCGAAAGTTTACTCATCCTATATATATTAACGCTTAAACCTCTATTCTTAATATTAATTATACTTATAAATAAAGATAAACCATCAATCCATTACATTAATATATATTATGGTAACACTCACTTTATACTCATTAGTCGTTATCATTTTCGTCCATTTTTCCTGTTTCAGACGCATGGTTTTTGTCAAATAATTCCAAAAGAACTCCTGACGATTATCCGTCTATGCAAAAAAAAAAAAAAAATTAATAAATAAATACATAAAAACAAAAATAAATAAATAACATATAAAATATAATATATATTACCATTTCTTTCTTCTTCTTATCATCTTCATCAGCCATCTTTATTGTGAAATATGGTACAAAATATTGAAAACAGTCAGAATATAATTTTATAATATATTAATATGTATTCATCATATCTAAATATATATATAAGTAAATATACGATTATATACAAAATTCAAGGCTTACTTTATTATCACATAATATTTCGACAGACTTTTAGATATTCGGTATTTAACGAATTTATTAGTTCCAATTAAATATGCGCAAGAAAAATACATTTCGTTTGACACCAAGATGAGTAAAATCGAAAAAATAAGGTAAAAAAAAAATCCAAAATTATCTTTGGGGTGCCAAAGATTACAATCTCTTTTCGCAGTTTTTTCTGCCGTAAGTCACATGAACAGGGTTGGTCAGTTAATAGGGCCGATTTAGGTTTGCATGATAGCTTTATGATATAGTAGTCCGATTTTAATAAAATTCATCACTAACGCGTATATTTATGTAAAAGACGTGTTTGCTGAGTTTCGAAAAGATCAGTCAATAAATGTCCGAGTTATTATCTAAACGTATTTAGGTTTCTATGGCAGCTGTAAGATATAGTGATCCGATCCGGCCGAGTAGCTGAGTAGCTCCTGGGGCCTTTCGCTTAAACTAGCACATTGGATGTACATTTCGATGGTGAGACCTGTACTTGTCTACGGAGTTCTTGTGTGATGGCCAGCAATAGAAACGGCAACATACTTCAAATCAATGTAGAACACCCAGATATATGCATCACAAGGGAACTCAACGCGGTTGACATTCAGACATGGCTTTTGGCGAAAAAGACAGCACAAAGACTGTGTACCTCTGGTAGTAATTGTACCATAAACTACGGACACAGGACATCTACAGGTGACAACTGATCATCTGACTCCAACAATAACCTCAATCGAACACCGATGCTAATTGGCCTAAAACGGGGCTATGTCGGGTGTTTACTGTCCTCACCCGACCCTGAGAATGTGCATCAAACTCCCAGATCACTACAGCATTTTCCTGGCGGAAATCTTAGCAATCTGGAAGGCCGCAAAAGCGGATCTACTGATACCTCAAAAAGACGAGTCAACTTTTTCATAGACAGTCAGGCAACCACCAAGGCTCTGCAGTCACACTGACTAGTCTCCAAATTTGTCCTGAAGAGCAAAAACAAAACATAAAAGAAACCCGCACTGTACTGGATACCCATCTATGATGGCTATCAGGGTAATGATACTCTCCCCAAAATGGCAGCACGAAGTTGGAGACCCCCATTAGAGGATGTACCAGTCTCCCGACGTGCAAAAGAGACGCTGGAACATCTTCTCTGCAACTGCTAATCTCTTTCTATTAAAATGATGACAACAGAGTTGCACATAGACGCATCACAAAATAGATGTGATGCAATGCTTATAAAAAATTCTGAAGAGAGTCAAATTTGGACACAGATAGTATCGAGTTTTCACAAACTGTTAAGACGCTGTTCCTAGAGCAGTGGCGGATTGGATTCTGTAAACGTCAAATTTTAAAAAGATAACAACGAGCGTAAGAGACGAATCAGGATTTTTATACCCTGTACACGAAGGGAAAAAGTATACTGGAAAGCTGTGCATGTATGTAACACCCAGAAGGAGACGTCGTAGACCCCCCAAAGTTACCCACAATATGATCAGGGTGAATAGAGAAATCGATTGGGCCATATCTCAAAAACTAAAAGAGCTAGGGTAACCAAATTTAGTTAGTATGTTAAGCTCTTGGAAAGGAAAACTTGACTGGAAAATTTTTTTCGGCGGAACTTCAGAGCGCTGTACTTTTTGCAACTTTAAGCTGACAGTATTTATTAGTTCCAACCAAATATGGGCAATAAAAATACCTTTCATTTAAACACAGAAGTTATTAGTAAAAGTGATGATAGCCCCCCACCCCTCCCCATCTTTTTGGTCAGTCGCAAGCATTCATTCATTGCTTAACCTCTAATATCTCGCATACTTTTAAAGCTAGACCTATGAAATTTGGTGTATAGACTCAATAGGACACGCGAAAGAGCAAGTTAATTTTTTATGTTGACCCGAAAATTATCGCAACCCCCCCCCAAATTTGCAAAAATTTCCACACACTCCACTGCAGTTTGGGTTGCCGGCGAAGCGAGGCTTCAGGGGCACAGGGTATTTTAACTTCAAGAAAGCCCGAACTTAGTCCAGGGATCGAAAAGTACTATAGAAAAAATTCGGAACGTTAAACTCGGGCGCATCCGAGTTTGAGATACCCTGTCCCTGTAGGCAGCGTAAATCAGTATTTTTGACAAAATAATAAAAATACCATCTGATTTCGATTCAATCTTGCACAATTGATTGGTGTCCTAAAGCACGATTTATTCCCAAATTTAATACAGATATCTTTAAGAACAAAGAAATTACGACGTTAAAACGATTTTTGCACTTCCAAGAGGCCATACGGAAACTATATATTATGGTAGTCCGATCAGATTAAAACTTCGCTTTTTAGGTTATTACAAAAGAAACTATCATATGGTATTTTTGGTTGCGATTCGTGCATAAAAAACCCGATTTCTGAAAAAAAAAAAAAAAAAACGGAGTTTTTGTCCGATTAGCCCTATGGAAGCAACAAAATTTGGAGTTATTAAAAACTTATACTAAAAATTCGGAACATTAAACTCGGGCGCAGCCGAGTTTGAGATACCCTGTACCTGTAGGGAGCGTAAATCAGTATTTTTGACAAAATAATAAAAATACCATCTGATTTCGATTCAATCTTGCACAATTGATTGGTGTCCTAAAGCACGACTTATTCCCAAAATTAATAGAGATATCTTTAGTTTCAAAGAGATTACGACGGTAAACGGTTTTTGCACTTCCAATAGGCCATACGGAAACTATATATTATGGTAGTTCGATCAGATTAAAACTTCGCTTTTTGGGTTATTACAAAAGAAACTATCATATGGTATTTTTGGTGGCGATTCGTGCATAAAAAACCTGATTTCTGACAAAAAAACAAACAAAAATCTGAGTTTTTGTCCGATTAGCCCAATGGAAGCTATATGATATAGTCATCCGATTTCAATAAAATTTAGAGTTATTAAAAACATATACTAAAAACTGTCTTGTGCTTAATTTGGTTGCGATTGGTTCATAAATAACCCGTTTTCTGACAAGAATGCACAGCAGTAAACGCATCATAAATTTCTATTGTTTGCCTAAATAAAATTCAAACTCTCTTAAAGTGTCTCTTAAATTGTCAAACCTAAAACTCTCATTTTTGTTACTTCTTTTGCACTAT
>JBAMCM010000122.1:0-34299 GCA_037075145.1 Scaptodrosophila latifasciaeformis
TTAAAGCTGCAAAAATTACACCGCTCTGAAATTATAATTTATTGTAGAGGGGGGTGGAGAGCTCCGCCGAAAAAAATTTTCCAGCCAACTCTTCCTTTTCAAGAGGACATTATGTGAAACAAATTTGGTTATCCTAGCTATTTTAGTCTTACAGATATTTACGATTATTCAAATATTAACTAATGAGGGGAGTGGGGTCGGATCAATATAAAAAATAAACTTGCCCTTTCGCGAGTCCTATTGATTCTATACACAAAATTTAGCTTTTATAGTTTGCGAAATATTTGAGATTAAGCACTGTATGAATGCTTGCGACTGATCAAAAACAGGGGGAAGGGTGGTGGCTATCATCACTTTTACTAATAACTTCTGTGTTTATGGTCCGATATTACTCATCTTGCTGTTAAACGAAATGTATATTTATTGCGCATATTTAGTTGGAACTAATAAATACTGTCAGCTTAAAGCTGCAAAAATTACAGCGCTCTGAAATTATAATTTATTGTAGAGGGGGGTGGAGAGCTCCGCCGAAAAAAATTTTCCAGCCAACTCTTCGTTTTCAAGAGGACATTATGTGAAACAAATTTGGTTATCCTAGCTATTTTAGTCTTACAGATATTTACGATTATTCAAATATTAACTAATGAGGGGAGTGGGGTCGGATCAATATAAAAAAATAAACTTGCCCTTTCGCGAGTCGTATTTAGTTGGAACTAATAAATACTGTCAGCTTAAAGCTGCAAAAAATACAGCGGTCTGAAATTATAATTTATTGTATAGGGGGTGGAGAGCTCCGCCGAAAAAAATTCTCCAGCCAACTCATCGTTTTCAAGAGGAGTCCTATTGATTCTATACAAAAAATATCGTAGCTTTAGCTTTTACAGTTTGCGAAATAATTGAGATTAAGCAATGAATGAATGCTTGCGACTGATCAAAAATAGGGGAAGGGTGGGGGCTATCATCACTTTTACTAATAACTTCTGTGTTTATGGTCTGATTTTACTCATCTACCTGTTAAACGAAATGTATTTTTATTGCGCATATTTAGGTGGAACTAATAAATACTGTCAGCTCAAAGCTGCAAAAAGTACAGCGCTCTGAAATTATAATTTTTTGCAGAGGGGGTGGAGAGCTCCGCCGAAAAAAATTTTCCAGCCAAATCTTTCTTTTCAAGAGGACATTATGTGAAACAAATTTGGTTATCCTAGCTATTTTAGTCTTACAGATATTTACGATTATTCAAATATTAACTAATGAGGGGAGTGGGGTCGGATCAATATAAAAAATAAACTTGCCCTTTCGCGAGTCCTATTGATTCTATACACAAAATACTAGCTTTTACAGTTTACGAAATAATTGAGATTAAGCAATGAATGAATGCTTGCGACTGATCAAAAATAGGGGAAGGGTGGGGGCTATCATCAGTTTTACTAATAACTTCTGTGTTTATGGTCTGATTTTACTCATCTACCTGTTAAACGAAATGTTTTTTTATTGCGCATATTTAGGTGGAACTAATAGATACTGTCTGCTCAAAGCTGCAAAAAGTACAGGGTCGGATCAATATAAAAAATAAACTTGCCCTTTCGCGAGTCCTATTGATTCTATACACAAAATTTAGCTTTTATAGTTTGCGAAATATTTGAGATTAAGCACTGTATGAGTGCTTGCGACTGATCAAAAACAGGGGGAAGGGTGGTGGCTATCATCACTTTTACTAATAACTTCTGTGTTTATGGTCCGATATTACTCATCTACCTGTTAAACGAAATGTATATTTATTGCGCATATTTAGTTGTGTTGAATATATCGCCTTAAACAAAATTTGATTATACATATTATTATTTATTTTGAAATTTTTGTTGGGAAAAGAGCTAATATAAAATATTAGAGAAATCAAGGTGGAACTAATAAATACTGTTAGCTTAAAGCTGCAAAAATTACAGCGCTCTGAAATTATAATTTATTGTAGAGGGGGGTGGAGAGCTCCGCCGAAAAAAATTTTCCAGCCAACTCTTTCTTTTCAAGAGGACATTATGTGAAACAAATTTGGTTATCCTAGCTATTTTAGTCTTACAGATATTTACGATTATTCAAATATTAACTAATGAGGGGAGTGGGGTCGGATCAATTTAAAAAAATAAACTTGCCCTTTCGCGAGTCGTATTTAGTTGGAACTAATAAATACTGTCAGCTTAAAGCTGCAAAAAATACAGCGGTCTGAAATTATAATTTATTGTATAGGGGGGTGGAGAGCTCCGCCGAAAAAAAATTCTCCAGCCAACTCATCGTTTTCAAGAGGACATTATGTGAAACAAATTTGGTTATCCTAGCTATTTTAGTCTTACAGATATTTACGATTATTCAAATATTAACTAATGAGGGGAGTGGGGTCGGATCAACATAAAAAAATAAACTTGCCCTTTCGCGAGTCGTATTTAGTTGGAACTAATAAATACTGTCAGCTTAAAGCTGCAAAAAATACAGCACTCTGAAATTATAATTTATTGTAGAGGGGGCGGAGAGCTCCGCCGAAAAAAAATTTCCAGCCAAATCTTCCTTTTCAAGAGGACATTATGTAAAACAAATTTGGTTATCCTAGCTCTTTTAGTCTTACAGATATTTACGATTATTCAAATATTAACTAATGAGGGGAGTGGGGTCGGATCAATATAAAAA
Source organism: Scaptodrosophila latifasciaeformis (assembly GCA_037075145.1). Lineage (NCBI taxonomy): Eukaryota > Metazoa > Arthropoda > Insecta > Diptera > Drosophilidae > Scaptodrosophila > Scaptodrosophila latifasciaeformis. Next base: position 2,680 of record JBAMCM010000122.1, read on the forward strand.
AATAAACTTGCCCTTTCGCGAGTCGTATTTAGTTGGAACTAATAAATACTGTCAGCTTAAAGCTGCAAAAAATACAGCACTCTGAAATTATAATTTATTGTAGAGGGGGCGGAGAGCTCCGCCGAAAAAAAATTTCCAGCCAAATCTTCCTTTTCAAGAGGACATTATGTAAAACAAATTTGGTTATCCTAGCTATTTTAGTCTTAAAGATATTTACGATTATTCAAATATTAACTAATGAGGGGAGTGGGGTCGGATCAATATAAAAAATAAACTTGCCCTTTCGCGAGTCCTATTGATTCTATACACAAAATTTAGCTTTTATAGTTTGCGAAATATTTGAGATTAAGCACTGTATGAATGCTTTCGACTGAGAAAAACAGGGGGAAGGGTGGTGGCTATCATCACTTTTACTAATAACTTCTGTGTTTATGGTCCGATATTACTCATCTTTCTGTTAAACGAAATGTATATTTATTGCGCATATTTAGTTGGAACTAATAAATACTGTCAGCTTAAAGCTGCAAAAATTACAGCGCTCTGAAATTATAATTTATTGTAGAGGGGGGTGGAGAGCTCCGCCGAAAAAAATTTTCCAGCCAACTCTTCGTTTTCAAGAGGAGATTATGTGAAACAAATTTGGTTATCCTAGCTCTTTTAGTCTTACAGATATTTACGATTATTCAAATATTAACTAATGGGGGGAGTGGGGTCGGATCAACATAAAAAAATAAACTAGCCCTTTCGCGAGTCGTATTTAGTTGGAACTAATAAATACTGTCAGTTTAAAGCTGCAAAAAATACAGCGGTCTGAAATTAAAATTTATTGTATAGGGGGGTGGAGAGCTCCGCCGAAAAAAATTCTCCAGCCAACTCATCGTTTTCAAGAGGACATTATGTGAAACAAATTTGGTTATCCTAGCTATTTTAGTCTTACAGATATTTACGATTATTCAAATATTAACTAATGAGAGGAGTGGGGTCGGATCAATTTAAAAAAATAAACTTGCCCTTTCGCGAGTCGTATTTAGTTGGAACTAATAAATACTGTCAGCTTAAAGCTGCAAAAAATACAGCGGTCTGAAATTATAATTTATTGTATAGGGGGGTGGAGAGCTCCGCCGAAAAAAATTTTCCAGCCAACTCTTCGTTTTCAAGAGGACATTATGTGAAACAAATTTGGTTATCCTAGCTATTTTAGTCTTACAGATATTTACGATTATTCAAATATTAACTAATGAGGGGAGTGGGGTCGGATCAATATAAAAAAATAAACTTGCCCTTTCGCGAGTCCTATTGATTCTATACACAAAATTTAGCTTTTATAGTATGCGAAATATTTGAGATTAAGCAATGAATGAATGCTTGCGACTGATCAAAAAGATGGTGAAGGGTGGGGGCTATCATCACTTTTACTAATAACTTCTGTGTTTATGGTCCGATTTTACTCATCTTACTGTTAAACGAAATGTATTTTTATTGCGCATATTTAGTTGGAACTAATAAATACTGTCAGCTTAAAGCTGCAAAAATTACAGCGCTCTGAAATTATAATTTATTGTAGAGGGGGGTGGAGAGCTCCGCCGAAAAAAATTTTCCAGCCAAATCTTTCTTTTCAAGAGGACATTATGTGAAACAAATTTGGTTATCCTAGCTATTTTAGTCTTACAGATATTTACGATTATTCAAATATTAACTAATGAGGGGAGTGGGGTCGGATCAATATAAAAAATAAACTTGCCCTTTCGCGAGTCCTATTGATTCTATACACAAAATCTAGCTTTTACAGTTTACGAAATAATTGAGATTAAGCAATGAATGAATGCTTGCGACTGATCAAAAATAGGGGAAGGGTGGGGGCTATCATCACTTTTACTAATACCTTCTGTGTTTATGGTCTGATTTTACTCATTACCTGTTAAACGAAATGTTTTTTTATTGCGCATATTTAGGTGGAACTAATAGATACTGTCTGCTCAAAGCTGCAAAAAGTAAGGGTCGGATCAATATAAAAAATAAACTTGCCCTTTCGCGAGTCCTATGATTCTATACACAAAATTTAGCTTTTATAGTTTGCGAAATATTTGAGATTAAGCACTGTATGAATGCTTGCGACTGATCAAAAACAGGGGGAAGGGTGGTGGTATCATCACTTTTACTAATAACTTCTGTGTTTATGGTCCGATATTACTCATCTATCTGTTAAACGAAATGTATATTTATTGCGCATATTTAGTAAAAAAAAAGGTGGAACTAATAAATACTGTCAGCTTAAAGCTGCAAAAATTACAGCGCTCTGAAATTATAATTTATTGTAGAGGGGGGTGGAGAGCTCCGCCGAAAAAAATTTTCCAGCCAACTCTTTCTTTTCAAGAGGACATTATGTGAAACAAATTTGGTTATCCTAGCTCTTTTAGTCTTACAGATATTTACGATTATTCAAATATTAACTAATGGGGGAGTGGGGTCGGATCAATATAAAAAAATAAACTTGCCCTTTCGCGAGTCGTATTTAGTTGGAACTAATAAATACTGTCAGCTTAAAGCTGCAAAAAATACAGCGGTCTGAAATTATAATTTATTGTAGAGGGGGGTGGAGAGCTCCGCCGAAAAAAATTCTCCAGCCAACTCTTCGTTTTCAAGAGGACATTATGTGAAACAAATTTGGTTATCCTAGCTATTTTAGTCTTACAGATATTTACGATTATTCAAATATTAACTAATGAGGGGAGTGGGGTCGGATCAATATAAAAAAATAAACTTGCCCTTTCGCGAGTCGTATTTAGTTGGAACTAATAAATACTGTCAGCTTAAAGCTGCAAAAAATACAGCACTCTGAAATTATAATTTATTGTAGAGGGGGCGGAGAGCTCCGCCGAAAAAAATTTCCAGCCAAATCTTCCTTTTCAAGAGGACATTATGTAAAACAAATTTGGTTATCCTAGCTATTTTAGTCTTACAGATATTTACGATTATTCAAATATTAACTAATGAGGGGAGTGGGGTCGGATCAATATAAAAAATAAACTTGCCCTTTCGCGAGTCCTATTGATTCTATACACAAAATTTAGCTTTTATAGTTTGCGAAATATTTGAGATTAAGCACTGTATGAATGCTTTCGACTGAGAAAAACAGGGGGAAGGGTGGTGGCTATCATCACTTTTACTAATAACTTCTGTGTTTATGGTCCGATATTACTCATCTTTCTGTTAAACGAAATGTATATTTATTGCGCATATTTAGTTGGAACTAATAAATACTGTCAGCTTAAAGCTGCAAAAATTACAGCGCTCTGAAATTATAATTTATTGTAGAGGGGGGTGGAGAGCTCCGCCGAAAAAAATTTTCCAGCCAACTCTTCGTTTTCAAGAGGACATTATGTGAAACAAATTTGGTTATCCTAGCTATTTTAGTCTTACAGATATTTACGATTATTCAAATATTAACTAATGAGGGGAGTGGGGTCGGATCAATATAAAAAATAAACTTGCCCTTTCGCGAGTCCTATTGATTCTATACACAAAATATCGTAGCTTTAGCTTTTACAGTTTACGAAATAATTGAGATTAAGCAATGAATGAATGCTTGCGACTGACAAAAATAGGGGGAAGGGTGGGGGCTATCATCACTTTTACTAATAACTTCTGTGTTTATGGTCTGATTTTACTCATCTACCTGTTAAACGAAATGTATTTTTATTGCGCATATTTAGTTGGAACTAATAAATACTGTCAGCTCAAAGCTGCAAAAAATACAGCGCTCTGAAATTATAATTTATTGTAGAGGGGGGTGGAGAGCTCCGCCGAAAAAAATTTTCCAGCCAACTCTTCGTTTTCAAGAGGACATTATGTGAAACAAATTTGGTTATCCTAGCTCTTTTAGTCTTACAGATATTTACGATTATTCAAATATTAACTAATGGGGGGAGTGGGGTCGGATCAACATAAAAAAATAAACTAGCCCTTTCGCGAGTCGTATTTAGTTGGAACTAATAAATACTGTCAGCTTAAAGCTGCAAAAATTACAGCGCTCTGAAATTATAATTTATTGTAGAGGGGGGTGGAGAGCTCCGCCGAAAAAAATTTTCCAGCCAACTCTTCGTTTTCAAGAGGACATTATGTGAAACAAATTTGGTTATCCTAGCTATTTTAGTCTTACAGATATTTACGATTATTCAAATATTAACTAATGAGGGGAGTGGGGTCGGATCAATATAAAAAAATAAACTTGCCCTTTCGCGAGTCCTATTGATTCTATACACAAAATTTAGCTTTTATAGTTTGCGAAATATTTGAGATTAAGCACTGTATGAATGCTTGCGACTGATCAAAAACAGGGGGAAGGGTGGTGGCTATCATCACTTTTACTAATAACTTCTGTGTTTATGGTCCGATATTACTCATCTACCTGTTAAACGAAATGTATATTTATTGCGCATATTTAGTTGGAACTAATAAATACTGTCAGCTTAAAGCTGCAAAAATTACAGCGCTCTGAAATTATAATTTATTGTAGAGGGGGGTGGAGAGCTCCGCCGAAAAAAATTTTCCAGCCAACTCTTCCTTTTCAAGAGGACATTATGTGAAACAAATTTGGTTATCCTAGCTATTTTAGTCTTACAGATATTTACGATTATTCAAATATTAACTAATGAGGGGAGTGGGGTCGGATCAATATAAAAAAATAAACTTGCCCTTTCGCGAGTCGTATTTAGTTGGAACTAATAAATACTGTCAGCTTAAAGCTGCAAAAAATACAGGGTCTGAAATTATAATTTATTGTATAGGGGGGTGGAGAGCTCCGCCGAAAAAAATTCTCCAGCCAACTCATCGTTTTCAAGAGGACATTATGTGAAACAATTTGGTTATCCTAGCTATTTTAGTCTTACAGATATTTACGATTATTCAAATATTAACTAATGGGGGAGTGGGGTCGGATCAACATAAAAAATAAACTGCCCTTTCGCGAGTCGTATTTAGTTGGAACTAATAAATACTGTCAGTTAAAGCTGCAAAAAATACAGCGGTCTGAATTATAATTTATTGTATAGGGGGTGGAGAGCTCCGCCGAAAAAAATTCTCCAGCCAACTCTCGTTTTCAAGAGGAATTATGTGAACAAATTTGGTTATCCTAGCTTTTTAGTCTTACAGATATTTACGATTATTCAAATATTAACTAATGGGGGGAGTGGGGTCGGATCAAATAAAAATAAACTAGCCCTTTCGGAGTCGTATTTAGTTGGAACTAATAAATACTGTCAGTTTAAAGCTGAAAAATTACAGGCTCTGAAAGTATATTTATTGTATAGGGGGGGAAGAGCTCCGCCGAAAAAATTTTAGCCAACTCATCGTTTTCAAGAGGCATTATGTGAAACAAATTTGGTTATCCTAGCTTTTTAGTCTTACAGATATTTACGATTATTCAAATTTAACTAATGGCGGGAGTGAGGTCGGATCAACATAAAAATAAACTTGCCCTTTCGCGGTCGTATTTAGTTGGAACTAATAAATACTGTCAGCTCAAAGCTGCAAAAAGTACAGCGTTCTGAAATTATAATTTTTTGCAGAGAAAGGATGGAAAGCTCCGCCGAAAAAAATTTTCCAGCCAAATCTTTCTTTTCAAGAGGACATTATGTGAAACAAATTTGGTTATCCTAGCTCTTTTAGTCTTACAGATATTTACGATTATTCAAATATTAACTAATGGCGGGAGTGCGGTCGGATCAACATAAAAAATAAAATTGCACTTTCGCGAGTCGTATTTAGTTGGAACTAATAAATACTGTCAGCTTAAAGCTGCAAAAAATACAGCGCTCTGAAATTATAATTTATTGTAGAGGGGGTGGAGAGCTCCGCCGAAAAAAAATTTTCCAGCCAACTCTTCGTTTTCAAGAGGACATTATGTGAAACAAATTTGGTTATCCTAGCTCTTTTAGTCTTACAGATATTTACGATTATTCAAATATTAACTAATGGGGGGAGTGGGGTCGGATCAATATAAAAAAATAAACTAGCCCTTTCGCGAGTCGTATTTAGTTGGAACTAATAAATACTGTCAGCTTAAAGCTGCAAAAAATACAGCACTCTGAAATTATAATTTATTGTAGAGGGGGCGGAGAGCTCCGCCGAAAAAAATTTTCCAGCCAAATCTTCCTTTTCAAGAGGACATTATGTGAAACAAATTTGGTTATCCTAGCTATTTTAGTCTTACAGATATTTACGATTATTCAAATATTAACTAATGGGGGGAGTGGGGTCGGATCAATATAAAAAAATAAACTTGCCCTTTCGCGAGTCGTATTGATTCTATACACAAAACTTAGCTTTTATAGTTGGCGAAATATTTGAGATTAAGCACTGTATGAATGCTTGCGACTGATGAAAAACAGGGGGAAGGGTGGTGGCTATCATCACTTTTACTAATAACTTCTGTGTTTATGGTCCGATATTACTCATCTACCTGTTAAACGAAATGTATATTTATTGCGCATATTTAGTTGGAACTAATAAATACTGTCAGCTTAAAGCTGCAAAAATTACAGCGCTCTGAAATTATAATTTATTGTAGAGGGGGGTGGAGAGCTCCGCCGAAAAAAATTTTCCAGCCAACTCTTTCTTTTCAAGAGGACATTATGTGAAACAAATTTGGTTATCCTAGCTATTTTAGTCTTACAGATATTTACGATTATTCAAATATTAACTAATGAGGGGAGTGGGGTCGGATCAATATAAAAAAATAAACTTGCCCTTTCGCGAGTCGTATTTAGTTGGAACTAATAAATACTGTCAGCTTAAAGCTGCAAAAAATACAGCGGTCTGAAATTATAATTTATTGTATAGGGGGGTGGAGAGCTCCACCGAAAAAAATTCTCCAGCCAACTCATCGTTTTCAAGAGGACATTATGTGAAACAAATTTGGTTATCCTAGCTATTTTAGTCTTACAGATATTTACTATTATTCAAATATTAACTAATGGGGGGAGTGGGGTCGGATCAACATAAAAAAATAAACTAGCCCTTTCGCGAGTCGTATTTAGTTGGAACTAATAAATACTGTCAGCTTAAAGCTGCAAAAAATACAGCGGTCTGAAATTATAATTTATTGTATAGGGGGGTGGAGAGCTCCGCCGAAAAAAATTCTCCAGCCAACTCATCGTTTTCAAGAGGACATTATGTGAAACAAATTTGGTTATCCTAGCTATTTTAGTCTTACAGATATTTACGATTATTCAAATATTAACTAATGGGGGGAGTGGGGTCGGATCAACATAAAAAAATAAACTAGCCCTTTCGCGAGTCGTATTTAGTTGGAACTAATAAATACTGTCAGTTTAAAGCTGCAAAAATTACAGCGCTCTGAAAGTATAATTTATTGTATAGGGGGGCGAAGAGCTCCGCCGAACAAAATTTTCCAGCCAACTCATCGTTTTCAAGAGGCCATTATGTGAAACAAATTTGGTTATCCTAGCTATTTTAGTCTTACAGATATTTACGATTATACAAATATTAACTAATGGCGGGAGTGAGGTCGGATCAACATAAAAAATAAACTTGCCCTTTCGCGAGTCGTATTTAGTTGGAACTAATAAATACTGTCAGCTCAAAGCTGCAAAAAGTACAGCGTTCTGAAATTATAATTTTTTGCAGAGAAAGGATGGAAAGCTCCGCCGAAAAAAATTTTCCAGCCAAATCTTTCTTTTCAAGAGGACATTATGTGAAACAAATTTGGTTATCCTAGCTCTTTTAGTCTTACAGATATTTACGATTATTCAAATATTAACTAATGGCGGGAGTGCGGTCGGATCAACATAAAAAATAAAATTGCACTTTCGCGAGTCGTATTTAGTTGGAACTAATAAATACTGTCAGCTTAAAGCTGCAAAAAATACAGCGCTCTGAAATTATAATTTATTGTAGAGGGGGTGGAGAGCTCCGCCGAAAAAAAATTTTCCAGCCAACTCTTCGTTTTCAAGAGGACATTATGTGAAACAAATTTGGTTATCCTAGCTCTTTTAGTCTTACAGATATTTACGATTATTCAAATATTAACTAATGGGGGGAGTGGGGTCGGATCAATATAAAAAAATAAACTAGCCCTTTCGCGAGTCGTATTTAGTTGGAACTAATAAATACTGTCAGCTTAAAGCTGCAAAAAATACAGCACTCTGAAATTATAATTTATTGTAGAGGGGGGCGGAGAGCTCCGCCGAAAAAAATTTTCCAGCCAAATCTTCCTTTTCAAGAGGACATTATGTGAAACAAATTTGGTTATCCTAGCTATTTTAGTCTTACAGATATTTACGATTATTCAAATATTAACTAATGGGGGGAGTGGGGTCGGATCAATATAAAAAATTAAACTTGCCCTTTCGCGAGTCGTATTGATTCTATACACAAAACTTAGCTTTTATAGTTGGCGAAGTATTTGAGATTAAGCACTGTATGAATGCTTGCGACTGAGAAAAGCAGGAGGAAGGGTGGCGGCTATCATCACTTTTACTAATAACTTCTGTGTTTATGGTCCTATATTACTCATCTTGCTGTTAAACGAAATGTATATTTATTGCGCATATTTAGTTGGAACTAATAAATACTGTCAGCTTAAAGCTGCAAAAATTACAGCGCTCTGAAATTATAATTTATTGTAGAGGGTGGTGGAGAGCTCCGCCGAAAAAAATTTTCCAGCCAACTCTTCGTTTTCAAGAGGAGATTATGTGAAACAAAATTGGTTATCCTAGCTCTTTTAGTCTTACAGATATTTACGATTATTCAAATATTAACTAATGGGGGGAGTGGGGTCGGATCAATATAAAAAAATAAACTAGCCCTTTCGCGAGTCGTATTTAGTTGGAACTAATAAATACTGTCAGCTTAAAGCTGCAAAAAGTACAGCGCTCTGAAATTATAATTTATTGTATAGGGGGGTGGAGAGCTCCTCCGAAAAAAATTCTCCAGCCAACTCATCGTTTTCAAGAGGACATTATGTGAATCAAATTTGGTTATACTAGCTATTTTAGTCTTACAGATATTTACGATTATTCAAATATTAACTAATGGGGGGAGTGGGGTCGGATCAATATAAAAAAAATAAACTAGCCCTTTCGCGAGTCGTATTTAGTTGGAACTAATAAATACTGTTAGCTTAAAGCTGCAATAATTACAGCGCTCTGAAATTATAATTTATTGTAGAGGGGGGTGGAGAGCTCCGCCGAAAAAAATTTTCCAGCCAAATCTTTCATTTCAAGAGGACATTATGTGCAACAAATTTGGTTATCCTAGCTATTTTAGTCTTACAGATATTTACGATTATTCAAATATTAACTAATGAGGGGAGTGGGGTCGGATCAATTTAAAAAAATAAACTTGCCCTTTCGCGAGTCGTATTTAGTTGGAACTAATAAATACTGTCAGCTTAAAGCTGCAATAAATACAGCGGTCTGAAATTATAATTTATTGTATAGGGGGGTGGAGAGCTCCGCCGAAAAAAATTCTCCAGCCAACTCATCGTTTTCAAGAGGACATTATGTGAAACAAATTTGGTTATCCTAGCTATTTTAGACTTACAAATATTTACTATTATTCAAATATTAACTAATGGGGGGAGTGGGGTCGGATCAACATAAAAAAATAAACTAGCCCTTTCGCGAGTCGTATTTAGTTGGAACTAATAAATACTGTCAGCTTAAAGCTGCAAAAAATACAGCACTCTGAAATTATAATTTATTGTAGAGGGGGCGGAGAGCTCCGCCGAAAAAAATTTTCCAGCCAAATCTTTCATTTCAAGAGGACATTATGTGCAACAAATTTGGTTATCCTAGCTATTTTAGTCTTACAGATATTTACGATTATTCAAATATTAACTAATGGGGGGAGTGGGGTTGGATCAGCTCAAAGCTGCAAAAAATACAGCACTCTGAAATTATAATTTATTGTAGAGGGGGCGGAGAGCTCCGCCGAAAAAAATTTTCCAGCCAACTCTTCGTTTTCATGAGGACATTATGTGCAACAAATTTGGTTAACCTAGCTATTTTAGTCTTACAGATATTTACGATTATTCAAATATTAACTAATGAGGGGAGTGGGGTCGGATCAATTTAAAAAAAATAAACTTGCCCTTTCGCGAGTCGTATTTAGTTGGAACTAATAAATACTGTCAGCTTAAAGCTGCAAAAAATACAGCGGTCTGAAATTATAATTTATTGTATAGGGGGGTGGAGAGCTCCGCCGAAAAAAATTCTCCAGCCAACTCATCGTTTTCAAGAGGACATTATGTGAAACAAATTTGGTTATCCTAGCTATTCTAGTCTTACAGATATTTACTATTATTCAAATATTAACTAATGGGGGAGTGGGGTCGGATCAACATAAAAAAATAAACTAGCCCTTTCGCTAGTCGTATATAGTTGGAACTAATAAATACTGTCAGCTTAAAGCTGCAAAAAATACAGCACTCTGAAATTAAAATTTATTGTAGAGGGGGCGGAGAACTCCGCAGAAAAAAAATTTCCAGCCAACTCTTCGTTTTCAAGAGGACATTATGTGAAACAAATTTGGTTATCCTAGCTATTTTAGTCTTACAGATATTTACTATTATTCAAATATTAAATAATGGGGGGAGTGGGGTCGGATCAACATAAAAAAATAAACTAGCCCTTTCGCGAGTCGTATATAGTTGGAACTAATAAATACTGTCAGCTTAAAGCTGCAAAAATTACAGCGCTCTGAAATTATAATTTATTGTATAGGGGGGTGGAGAGCTCCGCCGAAAAAAATTTTCCAGCCAACTCTTTCCTTTCAAAAGGACATTATGTGCAACAAATTTGGTTATCCTAGCTATTTTAGTCTTAAAGATATTTACGATTATTCAAATATTAACTAATGAGGGGAGTGGGGTCGGATCAATTAAAAAAAATAAACTTGCCCTTTCGCGAGTCGTATTTAGTTGGAACTAATAAATACTGTCAGCTTAAAGCTGCAAAAAATACAGCGGTCTGAAATTATAATTTATTGTATAGGGGGGTGGAGAGCTCCGCCGAAAAAAATTCTCCAGCCAACTCATCGTTTTCAAGAGGACATTATGTGAAACAAATTTGGTTATCCTAGCTATTTTAGTCTTACAGATATTTACTATTATTCAAATATTAACTAATGGGGGGAGTGGGGTCGGATCAACATAAAAAAATAAACTAGCCCTTTCGCGAGTCGTATTTAGTTGGAACTAATAAATACTGTCAGCTTAAAGCTGCAAAAAATACAGCACTCTGAAATTATAATTTATTGTAGAGGGGGCGGAGAGCTCCGCCGAAAAAAATTTTCCAGCCGAGTCTTCGTTTTCAAGAGGACATTATGTGTATCGTATTGATTCTATACACAAAACTTAGCTTTTATAGTTGGCGAAATATTTGAGATTAAGCACTGTATGAGTGCTTGCGACTGATCAAAAACAGGGGGAAGGGTGGTGGCTATCATCACTTTTACTAATAACTTCTGTGTTTATGGTCCGATATTACTCATCTTTCTGTTAAACGAAATGTATATTTATTGCGCATATTTAGTTGGAACTAATAAATACTGTCAGCTTAAAGCTGCAAAAATTACAGCGTTCTGAAATTATAATTTATTGTAGAGGGGGGTGGAGAGCTCCGCCGAAAAAAATTTTCCAGCCAACTCATCGTTTTCAAGAGGACATTATGTGGAACAAATTTGGTTATCCTAGCTATTTTAGTCTTACAGATATTTACGATTATTCAAATATTAACTAATGAGGGGAGTGGGGTCGGATCAATATAAAAAAATAAACTTGCCCTTTCGCGAGTCGTATTTAGTTGGAACTAATAAATACTGTCAGCTTAAAGCTGCAAAAAATACAGCGGTCTGAAATTATAATTTATTGTATAGGGGGGTGGAGAGCTCCGCCGAAAAAAAATTCTCCAGCCAACTCAAGCCAACTCAAGCCAACTCAAGCCAACTCAACTTCAAGAGGACATTATGTGAAACAAATTTGGTTATCCTAGCTATTTTAGTCTTACAGATATTTACGATTATTCAAATATTAACTAATGGGGGGAGTGGGGTCGGATCAACATAAATAAATAAACTAGCCCTTTCGCGAGTCGTATTTAGTTGGAACTAATAAATACTGTCAGCTTAAAGCTGCAAAAATTACAGCGCTCCGAAAGTATAATTTATTGTATAGGGGGGTGAAGAGCTCCGCCGAACAAAATTTTCCAGCCAACTCATCGTTTTCAAGAGGCCATTATGTGAAACAAATTTGGTTATCCTAGCTATTTTAGTCTTACAGATATTTACGATTATACAAATATTAACTAATGAGGGGAGTGGGGTCGGATCAACATAAAAAATGAACTTGCTCTTTCGCGAGTCGTATTTAGTTGGAACTAATAAATACTGTCAGCTCAAAGCTGCAAAAAGTACAGCGCTCTGAAATTATAATTTTTTGCAGAGGGGGGATGGAGAGCTCCGCCGAAAAAATTTTCCAGCCAAATCTTTCTTTTCAAGAGGACATTATGTAAAACAGATTTGGTTATCCTAGCTCTTTTAGTCTTACAGATATTTACGATTATTCAAATATTAACTAATGGCGGGAGTGCGGTCGGATCAACATAAAAAATAAAATTGCACTTCCGCGAGTCGTATTTAGTTGGAACTAATAAATACTGTCAGCTTAAAGCTGCAAAAAATACAGCGCTCTGAAATTATAATTTATTGTAGAGGGGGTGGAGAGCTCCGCCGAAAAAAAATTTTCCAGCCAACTCTTCGTTTTCAAGAGGACATTATGTGAAACAAATTTGGTTATCCTAGCTCTTTTAGTCTTACAGATATTTACGATTATTCAAATATTAACTAATGGGGGGAGTGGGGTCGGATCAATATAAAAAAATAAACTTGCCCTTTCGCGAGTCGTATTTAGTTGGAACTAATAAATACTGTCAGCTTAAAGCTGCAAAAAATACAGCGGTCTGAAATTATAATTTATTGTATAGGGGGGTGGAGAGCTCCGCCGAAAAAAATTCTCCAGCCAACTCAAGCCAACTCAAGCCAACTCAAGCCAACTCAACTTCAAGAGGACATTATGTGAAACAAATTTGGTTATCCTAGCTATTTTAGTCTTACAGATATTTACGATTATTCAAATATTAACTAATGGGGGGAGTGGGGTCGGATCAACATAAATAAATAAACTAGCCCTTTCGCGAGTCGTATTTAGTTGGAACTAATAAATACTGTCAGTTTAAAGCTGCAAAAATTACAGCGCTCCGAAAGTATAATTTATTGTATAGGGGGGTGAAGAGCTCCGCCGAACAAAATTTTCCAGCCAACTCATCGTTTTCAAGAGGCCATTATGTGAAACAAATTTGGTTATCCTAGCTATTTTAGTCTTACAGATATTTACGATTATACAAATATTAACTAATGAGGGGAGTGGGGTCGGATCAACATAAAAAATGAACTTGCTCTTTCGCGAGTCGTATTTAGTTGGAACTAATAAATACTGTCAGCTCAAAGCTGCAAAAAGTACAGCGCTCTGAAATTATAATTTTTTGCAGAGGGGGGATGGAGAGCTCCGCCGAAAAAATTTTCCAGCCAAATCTTTCTTTTCAAGAGGACATTATGTAAAACAGATTTGGTTATCCTAGCTCTTTTAGTCTTACAGATATTTACGATTATTCAAATTGGAACTAATAAATACTGTCAGCTTAAAGCTGCAAAAAATACAGCGCTCTGAAATTATAATTTATTGTAGAGGGGGTGGAGAGCTCCGCCGAAAAAAAATTTTCCAGCCAACTCTTCGTTTTCAAGAGGACATTATGTGAAACAAATTTGGTTATCCTAGCTCTTTTAGTCTTACAGATATTTACGATTATTCAAATATTAACTAATGGGGGGAGTGGGGTCGGATCAATATAAAAAAATAAACTAGCCCTTTCGCGAGTCGTATTTAGTTGGAACTAATAAATACTGTCAGCTTAAAGCTGCAAAAAATACAGCACTCTGAAATTATAATTTATTGTAGAGGGGGCGGAGAGCTCCGCCGAAAAAAATTTTCCAGCCAAATCTTCCTTTTCAAGAGGACATTATGTAAAACAAATTTGGTTATGCTAGATCTTGTAGTCTTACAGACATTTACGATTATTCAAATATTAACTAATGGGGGGAGTGGGGTCGGATCAATATAAAAAAATAAACTTGCCCTTTCGCGAGTCGTATTGATTCTATACACAAAACTTAGCTTTTATAGTTGGCGAAATATTTGAGATTAAGCACTGTATGAATGCTTGCGACTGATCAAAAACAGGGGGAAGGGTGGTGGCTATCATCACTTTTACTAATAACTTCTGTGTTTATGGTCCGATATTACTCATCTTGCTGTTAAACGAAATGTATATTTATTGCGCATATTTAGTTGGAACTAATAAATACTGTCAGCTTAAAGCTGCAAAAATTACAGCGCTCTGAAATTATAATTTATTGTAGAGGGTGGTGGAGAGCTCCGCCGAAAAAAATTTTCCAGCCAACTCTTCGTTTTCAAGAGGAGATTATGTGAAACAAAATTGGTTATCCTAGCTATTTTAGTCTTACAGATATTTACGATTATTCAAATATTAACTAATGGGGGGAGTGGGGTCGGATCAATATAAAAAAATAAACTTGCCCTTTCGCGAGTCGTATTTAGTTGGAACTAATAAATACTGTCAGCTTAAAGCTGCAAAAAGTACAGCGCTCTGAAATTATAATTTATTGTATAGGGGGTGGAGAGCTCCTCCGAAAAAAATTCTCCAGCCAACTCTTCGTTTTCAAGAGGACATTATGTGAATCAAATTTGGTTATACTAGCTATTTTAGTCTTACAGATATTTACGATTATTCAAATATTAACTAATGGGGGGAGTGGGGTCGGATCAATATAAAAAAATAAACTAGCCCTTTCGCGAGTCGTATTTAGTTGGAACTAATAAATACTGTTAGCTTAAAGCTGCAAAAATTACAGCGCTCTGAAATTATAATTTATTGTAGAGGGGGGTGGAGAGCTCCGCCGAAAAAAATTTTCCAGCCAAATCTTTCATTTCAAGAGGACATTATGTGCAACAAATTTGGTTATCCTAGCTATTTTAGTCTTACAGATATTTACGATTATTCAAATATTAACTAATGAGGGGAGTGGGGTCGGATCAATTTAAAAAAATAAACTTGCCCTTTCGCGAGTCGTATTTAGTTGGAACTAATAAATACTGTCAGCTTAAAGCTGCAATAAATACAGCGGTCTGAAATTATAATTTATTGTATAGGGGGGTGGAGAGCTCCGCCGAAAAAAATTCTCCAGCCAACTCATCGTTTTCAAGAGGACATTATGTGAAACAAATTTGGTTATCCTAGCTATTTTAGTCTTACAAATATTTACTATTATTCAAATATTAAATAATGGGGGGAGTGGGATCGTATCAACATAAAAAAATAAACTAGCCCTTTCGCGAGTCGTATTTAGTTGGAACTAATAAATACTGTCAGCTTAAAGCTGCAAAAAATACAGCACTCTGAAATTATAATTTATTGTAGAGGGGGCGGAGAGCTCCGCCGAAAAAAATTTTCCAGCCAACTCTTCGTTTTCAAGAGGACATTATGTGAAACAAATTTGGTTATCCTAGCTATTTTAGTCTTACAGATATTTACGATTATTCAAATATTAACTAATGAGGGAAGTGGGGTCGGATCAATTTAAAAAAATAAACTTGCCCTTTCGCTAGTCGTATAAATACTGTCAGCTTAAAGCTGCAAAAATTACAGCGCTCCGAAAGTATAATTTATTGTATAGGGGGTGAAGAGCTCCGCCAAAAAAAATTTTCCAGCCAACTCATCGTTTTCAAGAGGACATTATGTGAAACGAATTTGGTTATCCTAGCTATTTTACTCTTACAGATATTTACGATTATTCAAATATTAACTAATGAGGGGAGTGGGGTCGGATCAATTTAAAAAAATAAACTTGCCCTTTCGCGAGTCGTATTTAGTTGGAACTAATAAATACTGTCAGCTTAAAGCTGCAATAAATACAGCGGTCTGAAATTATAATTTATTGTATAGGGGGGTGGAGAGCTCCGCCGAAAAAAATTCTCCAGCCAACTCATCGTTTTCAAGAGGACATTATGTGAGACAAATTTGGTTATCCTAGCTATTTTAGTCGTACAGACATTTACGATTATTCAAATATTAACTAATGGGGGGAGTGGGGTCGGATCAACATAAAAAAATAAACTAGCCCTTTCGCGAGTCGTATTTAGTTGGAACTAATAAATACTGTCAGTTTAAAGCTGCAAAAATTACAGCGCTCTGAAAGTATAATTTATTGTATAGGGGGGTGAAGAGCTCCGCCAAAAAAAATTTTCCAGCCAACTCATCGTTTTCAAGAGGACATTATGTGAAACAAATTTGGTTATCCTAGCTATTTTACTCTTACAGATATTTACGATTATTCAAATATTAACTAATGAGGGGAGTGGGGTCGGATCAATTTAAAAAAATAAACTTGCCCTTTCGCGAGTCGTATTTAGTTGGAACTAATAAATACTGTCAGCTTAAAGCTGCAATAAATACAGCGGTCTGAAATTATAATTTTTGTATAGGGGGGTGGAGAGCTCCGCCGAAAAAAATTCTCCAGCCAACTCATCGTTTTCAAGAGGACATTATGTGAGACAAATTTGGTTATCCTAGCTATTTTAGTCGTAAGAATTTACGATTATTCAAATATTAACTAATGGGGGGAGTGGGGTCGGATCAACATAAAAAATAAACTGCCCTTTCGCGAGTCGTATTTAGTTGGAACTAATAAATACTGTCAGTTTAAAGCTGAAAAATTACAGGCTCTGAAAGTATATTTATTGTATAGGGGGGTGAAGAGCTCCGCCAAAAATTTCCAGCCAACTCTCGTTTCAAGAGGAATTATGTGTTTGGTTATCCTAGCTTTTTAGTCTTACAGTATTTACTATTATTCAAATTTTAATGGGGGGAGTGGGGTCGGATCAACTAAAAAATACTGCTTTCGCGAGTCGTATTTAGTTGGAACTAATAAATACTGTCAGCTTAAAGCTGCAAAAATTACAGCGCTTGAAAGTATAATTTTTGTATAGGGGGGTGAAGAGTCCGCGAAAATTTTCAGCAACTCTCGTTTTCAAGAGGTTATGTGAAACAATTTGGTTATCCTAGCTCTTTTAGTCTTACAGATATTTACGTTATTCAAATATTAACTAATGGGGGGAGTGGGGTCGGATCAACTAAAAAAATAAACTGCCCTTTCGCGAGTCGTATTTAGTTGGAACTAATAAATACTGTCAGTTTAAAGCTGCAAAAATTACAGCGCTCTGAAAGTATAATTATTGTATAGGGGGGTGAAGAGCTCCGCCAAAAAATTTTCAGCAACTCATCGTTTTCAAGAGGACATTATGTGAAACGATTTGGTTATCCTAGCTATTTTAGTCTTACAGATATTTACGATTATTCAAATATTAACTAATGAGGGGAGTGGGGTCGGATCAATTTAAAAAAATAAACTTGCCCTTTCGCGAGTCGTATTTAGTTGGAACTAATAAATACTGTCAGCTTAAAGCTGCAATAAATACAGCGGTCTGAAATTATAATTTATTGTATAGGGGGGTGGAGAGCTCCGCCGAAAAAAATTCTCCAGCCAACTCATCGTTTTCAAGAGGACATTATGTGAGAAATTTGGTTATCCTAGCTATTTTAGTCGTACAGATATTTACGATTATTCAAATATTAACTAATGGGGGAGTGGGGTCGGATCAACATAAAAAATAAACTAGCCCTTTCGCGAGTCGTATTTAGTTGGAACTAATAAATACTGTCAGTTTAAAGCTGAAAAATTACAGCGCTCTGAAAGTATAATTTATTGTAGAGGGGGTGAAGAGCTCCGCCAAAAAAAATTTTCCAGCCAACTCTTCGTTTTCAAGAGGACATTATGTGAAACAAATTTGGTTATCCTAGCTATTTTAGTCTTACAGATATTTACTATTATTCAAATATTAACTAATGGGGGGAGTGGGGTCGGATCAATTTAAAAAAATTAACTTGCCCTTTCGCGAGTCGTATTTAGTTGGAACTAATAAATACTGTCAGCTTAAAGCTGCAAAAAATACAGCGGTCTGAAATTATAATTTATTGTAGAGGGGGTGGAGAGCTCTGCCGAAAAAAATTTTCCAGCCAACTCATCGTTTTCAAGAGGACATTATTAGAGACAAATTTGGTTATCCTAGCTCTTTTAGTCGTACAGACATTTACGATTATTCAAATATTAACTAATGGGGGAGTGGGGTCGGATCAACATAAAAAATAAACTGCCCTTTCGCGAGTCGTATTTAGTTGGAACTAATAAATACTGTCAGTTTAAAGCTGCAAAATTTACAGCGCTCTGAAATTATAATTTATTGTATAGGGGGGTGAAGAGCTCCGCCAAAAAAAATTTTCCAGCCAACTCATCGTTTTCAAGAGGACATTATGTGAAACAAATTTGGTTATCCTAGCTATTTTAGTCTTACAGATATTTACTATTATTCAAATATTAACTAATGGGGGGAGTGGGGTCGGATCAATTTAAAAAAATAAACTTGCCCTTTCGCGAGTCGTATTTAGTTGGAACTAATAAATACTGTCAGCTTAAAGCTGCAAAAAATACAGCGGTCTGAAATTATAATTTATTGTATAGGGGGGTGGAGAGCTCCGCCGAAAAAAAATTCTCCAGCCAACTCTTCGTTTTCAAGAGGACATTATGTGAAACAAATTTGGTTATCCTAGCTCTTTTAGTCTTACAGATATTTACTATTATTCAAATATTAACTAATGGGGGGAGTGGGGTCGGATCAACATAAAAAAATAAACTAGCCCTTTCGCGAGTCGTATTTAGTTGGAACTAATAAATACTGTCAGCTTAAAGCTGCAAAAAATACAGCACTCTGAAATTATAATTTATTGTAGAGGGGGCGGAGAGCTCCGCCGAAAAAAAATTTTCCAGCCAAATCTTCGTTTTCAAGAGGACATTATGTGAAACAAATTTGGTTATCCTAGCTATTTTAGTCTTACAGATATTTACGATTATTCAAATATTAACTAATGAGGGGAGTGGGGTCGGATCAATATAAAAAAATAAACTAGCCCTTTCGCGAGTCGTATTTAGTTGGAACTAATAAATACTGTCAGCTTAAAGCTGCAAAAAATACAGCACTCTGAAATTATAATTTATTGTAGAGGGGGCGGAGAGCTCCGCCGAAAAAAATTTTCCAGCCAAATCTTCCTTTTCAAGAGGACATTATGTAAAACAAATTTGGTTATCCTAGCTCTTTTAGTCTTACAGATATTTACGATTATTCAAATATTAACTAATGGGGGGAGTGGGGTCGGATCAACATAAAAAAATAAACTTGCCCTTTCGCGAGTCCTATTGATTCTATACACAAAATTTAGCTTTTATAGTTTGCGAAATATTTGAGATTAAGCACTGTATGAATGCTTTCGACTGAGAAAAACAGGGGGAAGGGTGGTGGCTATCATCACTTTTACTAATAACTTCTGTGTTTATGGTCCGATATTACTCATCTTGCTGTTAAACGAAATGTATATTTATTGCGCATATTTAGTTGGAACTAATAAATACTGTCAGCTTAAAGCTGCAAAAATTACAGCGCTCTGAAATTATAATTTATTGTAGAGGGGGTGGAGAGCTCCGCCGAAAAAAATTTTCCAGCCAACTCTTCGTTTTCAAGAGGACATTATGTGAAACAAATTTGGTTATCCTAGCTATTTTAGTCTTACAGATATTTACGATTATTCAAATATTAACTAATGGGGGGAGTGGGGTCGGATCAACATAAAAAAATAAACTTGCCCTTTCGCGAGTCGTATTTAGTTGGAACTAATAAATACTGTCAGTTTAAAGCTGCAAAAATTACAGCGCTCTGAAAGTATAATTTATTGTATAGCGGGGTGAAGAGCTCCGCCGAAAAAAATTTTCCAGCCAACTCTTTCTTTTCAAGAGGACATTATGTGCAACAAATTTGGTTATCCTAGCTATTTTAGTCTTACAGATATTGACGATTATTCAAATATTAACTAATGAGGGGAGTGGGGTCGGATCAATTTAAAAAAATAAACTTGCCCTTTCGCGAGTCGTATTTAGTTGGAACTAATAAATACTGTCAGCTTAAAGCTGCAAAAAATACAGCGGTCTGAAATTATAATTTATTGTATAGGGGGGTGGAGAGCTCCGCCGAAAAAAATTCTCCAGCCAACTCATCGTTTTCAAGAGGACATTATGTGAAACAAATTTGGTTATCCTAGCTATTTTAGTCTTACAGATATTTACGATTATTCAAATATTAACTAATGGGGGGAGTGGGGTCGGATCAACATAAATAAATAAACTAGCCCTTTCGCGAGTCGTATTTAGTTGGAACTAATAAATACTGTCAGCTTAAAGCTGCAAAAAATACAGCGCTCTGAAATTATAATTTATTGTAGAGGGGGTGGAGAGCTCCGCCGAAAAAAATTTTCCAGCCAACTCTTCGTTTTCAAGAGGACATTATGTGAAACAAATTTGGTTATCCTAGCTATTTTAGTCTTACAGATATTTACGATTATTCAAATATTAACTAATGGGGGGAGTGGGGTCGGATCAATTTAAAAAAATAAACTAGCCCTTTCGCGAGTCGTATTTAGTTGGAACTAATAAATACTGTCAGCTTAAAGCTGCAAAAAGTACAGCGCTCTGAAATTATAATTTTTTGCAGAGGGGGTGGAGAGCTCCGCCGAAAAAAATTTTCCAGCCAAATCTTTCTTTTCAAGAGGACATTATGTGAAACAAATTTGGTTATCCTAGCTATTTTAGTCTTAAAGATATTTACGATTATTCAAATATTAACTAATGGGGGAGTGGGGTCGGATCAATTTAAAAAAATAAACTTGCCCTTTCGCGAGTCGTATTTAGTTGGAACTAATAAATACTGTCAGCTTAAAGCTGCAAAAAATACAACACTCTGAAATTATAATTTATTGTATAGGGGGGTGGAGAGCTCCGCCGAAAAAAATTTTCCAGCCAACTCTTCGTTTTCAAGAGGACATTATGTGAAACAAATTTGGTTATCCTAGCTATTTTAGTCTTACAGATATTTACGATTATTCAAATATTAACTAATGAGGGGAGTGGGGTCGGATCAATATAAAAAAATAAACTTGCCCTTTCGCGAGTCCTATTGATTCTATACACAAAATTTAGCTTTTATAGTTTGCGAAATATTTGAGATTAAGCACTGTATGAATGCTTGCGACTGATCAAAAACAGGGGGAAGGGTGGTGGCTATCATCACTTTTACTAATAACTTCTGTGTTTATGGTCCGATATTACTCATCTACCTGTTAAACGAAATGTATATTTATTGCGCATATTTAGTTGGAACTAATAAATACTGTCAGCTTAAAGCTGCAAAAATTACAGCGCTCTGAAATTATAATTTATTGTAGAGGGGGGTGGAGAGCTCCGCCGAAAAAAATTTTCCAGCCAACTCTTCCTTTTCAAGAGGACATTATGTGAAACAAATTTGGTTATCCTAGCTCTTTTAGTCTTACAGATATTTACGATTATTCAAATATTAACTAATGAGGGGAGTGGGGTCGGATCAATATAAAAAATAAACTTGCCCTTTCGCGAGTCGTATTTAGTTGGAACTAATAAATACTGTCAGCTTAAAGCTGCAAAAAATACAGCGGTCTGAAATTATAATTTATTGTAGAGGGGGGTGGAGAGCTCCGCCGAAAAAAATTTTCCAGCCAACTCTTCGTTTTCAAGAGGACATTATGTGAAACAAATTTGGTTATCCTAGCTATTTTAGTCTTACAGATATTTACGATTATTCAAATATTAACTAATGGGGGGAGTGGGGTCGGATCAACATAAATAAATAAACTAGCCCTTTCGCGAGTCGATTGAATAAAATACTGTCAGTTAAGCAAAATAATTAAATTATAATTTTTGAGAGGGGGGGGACTCGGATAAAAAAAAAACTCAGTCGTATTGATTCTATACACAAAATTTAGCTTTTATAGTTTGCGAAATATTTGAGATTAAGCACTGTATGAATGCTTGCGACTGATCAAAAACAGGGGGAAGGGTGGTGGCTATCATCACTTTTACTAATAACTTCTGTGTTTATGGTCCGATATTACTCATCTTGCTGTTAAACGAAATGTATATTTATTGCGCATATTTAGTTGGAACTAATAAATACTGTCAGCTTAAAGCTGCAAAAATTACAGCGCTCTGAAATTATAATTTATTGTAGAGGGGGGTGGAGAGCTCCGCCGAAAAAAATTTTCCAGCCAACTCTTCGTTTTCAAGAGGACATTATGTGAAACAAATTTGGTTATCCTAGCTATTTTAGTCTTACAGATATTTACGATTATTCAAATATTAACTAATGAGGGAGTGGGTCGGATCAATATAAAAAAATAAACTTGCCCTTTCGCGAGTGTATTTAGTTGGAATAATAAATACTGTCAGCTTAAAGCTGCAAAAAATACAGCGGTCTGAAATTATAATTTATTGTAGAGGGGGTGGAGAGCTCCGCCGAAAAAAATTTTCCAGCCAACTCTTCGTTTTCAAGAGGACATTATGTGAAACAAATTTGGTTATCCTAGCTATTTTAGTCTTACAGATATTTACGATTATTCAAATATTAACTAATGAGGGGAGTGGGGTCGGATCAATATAAAAAAATAAACTTGCCCTTTCGCGAGTCCTATTGATTCTATACACAAAATATCGTAGCTTTAGCTTTTACAGTTTACGAAATAATTGAGATTAAGCAATGAATGAATGCTTGCGACTGATCAAAAATAGGGGAAGGGTGGGGGCTATCATCACTTTTACTAATAACTTCTGTGTTTATGGTCTGATTTTACTCATCTACCTGTTAAACGAAATGTATTTTTATTGCGCATATTTAGTTGGAACTAATAAATACTGTCAGCTCAAAGCTGCAAAAAGTACAGCGCTCTGAAATTATAATTTTTTGCAGAGGGGGATGGAGAGCTCCGCCGAAAAAAATTTTCCAGCCAAATCTTTCTTTTCAAGAGGACATTATGTGAAACAAATTTGGTTATCCTAGCTCTTTTAGTCTTACAGATATTTACGATTATTCAAATATTAACTAATGGCGGGAGTGGGGTCGGATCAACATAAAAAATAAACTTGCCCTTTCGCGAGTCGTATTTAGTTGGAACTAATAAATACTGTCAGCTTAAAGCTGCAAAAAATACAGCGCTCTGAAATTATAATTTATTGTAGAGGGGGTGGAGAGCTCCGCCGAAAAAAATTTTCCAGCCAACTCTTCCTTTTCAAGAGGACATTATGTGAAACAAATTTGGTTATCCTAGCTCTTTTAGTCTTACAGATATTTACGATTATTCAAATATTAACTAATGAGGGGAGTGGGGTTGGATCAATATAAAAAAATAAACTTGCCCTTTCGCGAGTCGTATTTAGTTGGAACTAATAAATACTGTCAGCTTAAAGCTGCAAAAATACAGCCTCTGAAATTATAATTTATTGCAGAGGGGGTGGAGAGCTCCGCCGAAAAAAATTTTCCAGCCAAATCTTCCTTTTCAAGAGGACATTATGTGAAACAAATTTGGTTATCCTAGCTCTTTTAGTCTTACAGATATTTACGATTATTCAAATATTAACTAATGGCGGGAGTGAGGTCGGATCAACATAAAAAATAAACTTGCCCTTTCGCGAGTCGTATTTAGTTGGAACTAATAAATACTGTCAGCTTAAAGCTGCAAAAAATCAGCGCTCTGAAATTATAATTTTTGTAGAGGGGGTGGAGAGCTCCGCCGAAAAAAATTTTCCAGCCAACTCTTCGTTTTCAAGAGGACATTATGTGAAACAAATTTGGTTATCCTAGCTATTTTAGTCTTACAGATATTTACGATTATTCAAATATTAACTAATGAGGGGAGTGGGGTCGGATCAATATAAAAAAAAAAATAATGAGAAATGAATATTGATAATGAAAAAAATTTAAAAAAAAAAAATATTTTGGCAAAAAATAAACTTGCCCTTTCGCGAGTCCTATTGATTCTATACACAAAATTTAGCTTTTATAGTTTGCGAAATATTTGAGATTAAGCACTGTATGAATGCTTGCGACTGATCAAAAACAGGGGGAAGGGTGGTGGCTATCATCACTTTTACTAATAACTTCTGTGTTTATGGTCCGATATTACTCATCTACCTGTTAAACGAAATGTATATTTATTGCGCATATTTAGTTGGAACTAATAAATACTGTCAGCTTAAAGCTGCAAAAATTACAGCGCTCTGAAATTATAATTTATTGTAGAGGGGGGTGGAGAGCTCCGCCGAAAAAAATTTTCCAGCCAACTCTTCCTTTTCAAGAGGACATTATGTGAAACAAATTTGGTTATCCTAGCTCTTTTAGTCTTACAGATATTTACGATTATTCAAATATTAACTAATGAGGGGAGTGGGGTCGGATCAATATAAAAAAAAATAAACTTGCCCTTTCGCGAGTCGTATTTAGTTGGAACTAATAAATACTGTCAGCTTAAAGCTGCAAAAAATACAGCGGTCTGAAATTATAATTTATTGTAGAGGGGGTGGAGAGCTCCGCCGAAAAAAATTTTCCAGCCAAATCTTTCTTTTCAAGAGGACATTATGTGAAACAAATTTGGTTATCCTAGCTATTTTAGTCTTACAGATATTTACGATTATTCAAATATTAACTAATGGCGGGAGTGGGGTCGGATCAACATAAAAAATAAACTAGCCCTTTCGCGAGTCGTATTGATTCTATACACAAAACTTAGCTTTTATAGTTGGCGAAATATTTGAGATTAAGCACTGTATGAATGCTTGCGACTGATCAAAAACAGGGGGAAGGGTGGTGGCTATCATCACTTTTACTAATAACTTCTGTGTTTATGGTCCGATATTACTCATCTTGCTGTTAAACGAAATGTATATTTATTGCGCATATTTAGTTGGAACTAATAAATACTGTCAGCTTAAAGCTGCAAAAATTACAGCGCTCTGAAATTATAATTTATTGTAGAGGGGGTGGAGAGCTCCGCACAGCCAACTCTTCTTTTCAAGAGGACATTATGTGAAACAAATTTGGTTATCCTAGCTATTTTAGTCTTACAGATATTTACGATTATTCAAATATTAACTAATGAGGGAGTGGGTCGGATCAACATAAAAAAATAAACTTGCCCTTTCGCGAGTGTATTTAGTTGGAACTAATAAATACTGTCAGCTTAAAGCTGCAAAAAATACAGCACTCTGAAATTATAATTTATTGTAGAGGGGGTGGAGAGCTCCGCCGAAAAAAATTTTCCAGCCAACTCTTCGTTTTCAAGAGGACATTATGTGAAACAAATTTGGTTATCCTAGCTATTTTAGTCTTACAGATATTTACGATTATTCAAATATTAACTAATGAGGGGAGTGGGGTCGGATCAATATAAAAAAATAAACTTGCCCTTTCGCGAGTCCTATTGATTCTATACACAAAATTTAGCTTTTATAGTTTGCGAAATATTTGAGATTAAGCACTGTATGAATGCTTTCGACTGATCAAAAACAGGGGGAAGGGTGGGCGCTATCATCACTTTTACTAATAACTTCTGTGTTTATGGTCCGATTTTACTCATCTTGCTGTTAAACGAAATGTATATTTATTGCGCATATTTAGTTGGAACTAATAAATACTGTCAGCTTAAAGCTGCAAAAATTACAGCGCTCTGAAATTATAATTTATTGTAGAGGGGGGTGGAGAGCTCCGCCGAAAAAAATTTTCCAGCCAACTCTTTCGTTTTCAAGAGGACATTATGTGAAACAAATTTGGTTATCCTAGCTATTTTAGTCTTACAGATATTTACGATTATTCAAATATTAACTAATGAGGGGAGTGGGGTCGGATCAATATAAAAAATAAACTTGCCCTTTCGCGAGTCGTATTTAGTTGGAACTAATAAATACTGTCAGCTTAAAGCTGCAAAAAATACAGCGGTCTGAAATTATAATTTATTGTAGAGGGGGTGGAGAGCTCCGCCGAAAAAAATTTTCCAGCCAAATCTTCCTTTTCAAGAGGACATTATGTGAAACAAATTTGGTTATCCTAGCTATTTTAGTCTTACAGATATTTACGATTATTCAAATATTAACTAATGGGGGGAGTGGGGTCGGATCAACATAAAAAATAAACTAGCCCTTTCGCGAGTCGTATTGATTCTATACACAAAATTTAGCTTTTATAGTTGGCGAAATATTTGAGATTAAGCACTGTATGAATGCTTGCGACTGATCAAAAACAGGGGGAAGGGTGGTGGCTATCATCACTTTTACTAATAACTTCTGTGTTTATGGTCCGATATTACTCATCTTGCTGTTAAACGAAATGTATATTTATTGCGCATATTTAGTTGGAACTAATAAATACTGTCAGCTTAAAGCTGCAAAAATTACAGCGCTCTGAAATTATAATTTATTGTAGAGGGGGTGGAGAGCTCCAATTTTTTCAAGAGGAATTATTAAACAAATTTGTTATCCTAGCTTTTTAGTCTTACAGATATTTACGATTATTCAAATATTAACTAATGGGGAGGGGTCGGATCAAAAAAAAAACTCTTAGATTTTTGAAAATAAATATGTAGAGGAAAAATAAGTGAAATTATAATTTATTGTAGAGGGGGTGGAGAGCTCCGCCGAAAAAAATTTTCCAGCCAACTCTTCGTTTTCAAGAGGACATTATGTGAAACAAATTTGGTTATCCTAGCTATTTTAGTCTTACAGATATTTACGATTATTCAAATATTAACTAATGAGGGGAGTGGGGTCGGATCAATATAAAAAAATAAACTTGCCCTTTCGCGAGTCCTATTGATTCTATACACAAAATATCGTAGCTTTAGCTTTTACAGTTTACGAAATAATTGAGATTAAGCAATGAATGAATGCTTGCGACTGATGAAAAACAGGGGGAAGGGTGGGGGCTATCATCACTTTTACTAATAACTTCTGTGTTTATGGTCTGATTTTACTCATCTACCTGTTAAACGAAATGTATTTTTATTGCGCATATTTAGGTGGAACTAATAAATACTGTCAGCTCAAAGCTGCAAAAAGTACAGCGCTCTGAAATTATAATTTTTTGCAGAGGGGGTGGAGAGCTCCGCCGAAAAAAATTTTCCAGCCAAATCTTTCTTTTCAAGAGGACATTATGTGAAACAAATTTGGTTATCCTAGCTCTTTTAGTCTTACAGATATTTACGATTATTCAAATATTAACTAATGGCGGGAGTGGGGTCGGATCAACATAAAAAATAAACTTGCCCTTTCGCGAGTCGTATTTAGTTGGAACTAATAAATACTGTCAGCTTAAAGCTGCAAAAAATACAGCGCTCTGAAATTATAATTTATTGTAGAGGGGGTGGAGAGCTCCGCCGAAAAAAATTTTCCAGCCAAATCTTCCTTTTCAAGAGGACATTATGTGAAACAAATTTGGTTATCCTAGCTCTTTTAGTCTTACAGATATTTACGATTATTCAAATATTAACTAATGAGGGGAGTGGGGTCGGATCAATATAAAAAAATAAACTTGCCCTTTCGCGAGTCGTATTTAGTTGGAACTAATAAATACTGTCAGCTTAAAGCTGCAAAAAATACAGCACTCTGAAATTATAATTTATTGTAGAGGGGGTGGAGAGCTCCGCCGAAAAAAATTTTCCAGCCAACTCTTCGTTTTCAAGAGGACATTATGTGAAACAAATTTGGTTATCCTAGCTCTTTTAGTCTTACAGATATTTACGATTATTCAAATATTAACTAATGAGGGGAGTGGGGTCGGATCAATATAAAAAAATAAACTTGCCCTTTCGCGAGTCGTATTTAGTTGGAACTAATAAATACTGTCAGCTTAAAGCTGCAAAAAATACAGCGTCTGAAATTATAATTTATTGTAAGGGGGTGGAGAGCTCCGCCGAAAAAAATTTCCAGCCAACTTGTTTTCAAGAGGACATTATGTGAAACAAATTTGGTTATCCTAGCTTTTTAGTCTTACAGAATTAGATTATTCAAATATAATAATGGGGGAGGGGGTCGGATCAACATAAAAAATAAACTGCCTTTCGCGAGTCGTATTGATTCTATACACAAAACTTAGCTTTTATAGTTGGCGAAATATTTGAGATTAAGCACTGTATGAATGCTTGCGACTGATCAAAAACAGGGGGAAGGGTGGTGGCTATCATCACTTTTACTAATAACTTCTGTGTTTATGGTCCGATATTACTCATCTTGCTGTTAAACGAAATGTATATTTATTGCGCATATTTAGTTGGAACTAATAAATACTGTCAGCTTAAAGCTGCAAAAATTACAGCGCTCTGAAATTATAATTTATTGTAGAGGGGGTGGAGAGCTCCGCCGAAAAAAATTTTCTCAGCCAACTCTTCGTTTTCAAGAGGACATTATGTGAAACAAATTTGGTTATCCTAGCTATTTTAGTCTTACAGATATTTACGATTATTCAAATATTAACTAATGAGGGGAGTGGGGTCGGATCAACATAAAAAAATAAACTTGCCCTTTCGCGTGTCGTATTTAGTTGAACTACATAAATACTGTCAGCTTAAAGCTGCAAAAATACAGCGGTCTGAAATTATAATTTATTGTAGAGGGGTGGAGAGCTCCGCCGAAAAAAATTTTCCAGCCAACTCATCGTTTTCAAGAGGACATTATGTGAAACAAATTTGGTTATCCTAGCTATTTTAGTCTTACAGATATTTACGATTATTCAAATATTAACTAATGGGGGAGTGGGGTCGGATCAACATAAAAAATAAACTAGCCCTTTCGCGAGTCGTATTTAGTTGGAACTAATAAATACTGTCAGCTTAAAGCTGCAAAAATTACAGCGCTCTGAAATTATAATTTATTGTAGAGGGGGGTGGAGAGCTCCGCCGAAAAAAATTTTCCAGCCAACTCTTCGTTTTCAAGAGGACATTATGTGAAACAAATTTGGTTATCCTAGCTATTTTAGTCTTACAGATATTTACGATTATTCAAATATTAACTAATGAGGGGAGTGGGGTCGGATCAATATAAAAAAATAAACTTGCCCTTTCGCGAGTCCTATTGATTCTATACACAAAATATCGTAGCTTTAGCTTTTACAGTTTGCGAAATAATTGAGATTAAGCAATGAATGAATGCTTGCGACTGATCAAAAATAGGGGGAAGGGTGGGGGCTATCATCACTTTTACTAATAACTTCTGTGTTTATGGTCTGATTTTACTCATCTACCTGTTAAACGAAATGTATTTTTATTGCGCATATTTAGTTGGAACTAATAAATACTGTCAGCTCAAAGCTGCAAAAAGTACAGCGCTCTGAAATTATAATTTTTTGCAGAGGGGGATGGAGAGCTCCGCCGAAAAAAATTTTCCAGCCAAATCTTTCTTTTCAAGAGGACATTATGTGAAACAAATTTGGTTATCCTAGCTCTTTTAGTCTTACAGATATTTACGATTATTCAAATATTAACTAATGGCGGGAGTGGGGTCGGATCAACATAAAAAATAAACTTGCCCTTTCGCGAGTCGTATTTAGTTGGAACTAATAAATACTGTCAGCTTAAAGCTGCAAAAAATACAGCGCTCTGAAATTATAATTTATTGTAGAGGGGGTGGAGAGCTCCGCCGAAAAAAATTTTCCAGCCAACTCTTCGTTTTCAAGAGGACATTATGTGAAACAAATTTGGTTATCCTAGCTCTTTTAGTCTTACAGATATTTACGATTATTCAAATATTAACTAATGAGGGGAGTGGGGTCGGATCAATATAAAAAAATAAACTTGCCCTTTCGCTTAAAGCTGCAAATAATACAGCATTCTATACATTATAATTTAGCTTTTATAGTTGGCGAAATCTCTTGAGAAAAATTTCAGCCAACTGCATCGTTTTCGACTGAGAACATTATGGGAAACAAATGGTGGTTATCCTCACTTTTTATCTTACAGATATTTGTGTTTATGGTCCGATATTACTATCTAGTGCTGTGTCAACGAAAAATATATATTACCTTTCGCGAGTCGTATTTAGTTGGAACTAATAAATACTGTCAGCTTAAAGCTGCAAAAATTACAGCGCTCTGAAATTATAATTTATTGTAGAGGGGGTGGAGAGCTCCGCCGAAAAAAATTTTCCAGCCAACTCTTCGTTTTCAAGAGGACATTATGTGAAACAAATTTGGTTATCCTAGCTATTTTAGTCTTACAGATATTTACGATTATTCAAATATTAACTAATGAGGGGAGTGGGGTCGGATCAATATAAAAAATAAACTTGCCCTTTCGCGAGTCCTATTGATTCTATACACAAAATATCGTAGCTTTAGCTTTTACAGTTTGCGAAATAATTGAGATTAAGCAATGAATGAATGCTTGCGACTGAGGAAAAATAGGGGGAAGGGTGGGGGCTATCATCACTTTTACTAATAACTTCTGTGTTTATGGTCTGATTTTACTCATCTACCTGTTAAACGAAATGTATTTTTATTGCGCATATTTAGGTGGAACTAATAAATACTGTCAGCTCAAAGCTGCAAAAAGTACAGCGCTCTGAAATTATAATTTTTTGCAGAGGGGGATGGAGAGCTCCGCCGAAAAAAATTTTCCAGCCAAATCTTTCTTTTCAAGAGGACATTATGTGAAACAAATTTGGTTATCCTAGCTCTTTTAGTCTTACAGATATTTACGATTATTCAAATATTAACTAATGGCGGGAGTGGGGTCGGATCAACATAAAAAATAAACTTGCCCTTTCGCGAGTCGTATTTAGTTGGAACTAATAAATACTGTCAGCTTAAAGCTGCAAAAAATACAGCGCTCTGAAATTATAATTTATTGTAGAGGGGGTGGAGAGCTCCGCCGAAAAAAAATTTTCCAGCCAAATCTTCCTTTTCAAGAGGACATTATGTGAAACAAATTTGGTTATCCTAGCTCTTTTAGTCTTACAGATATTTACGATTATTCAAATATTAACTAATGGCGGGAGTGGGGTCGGATCAACATAAAAAAATAAACTAGCCCTTTCGCGAGTCGTATTTAGTTGGAACTAATAAATACTGTCAGCTTAAAGCTGCAAAAAATACAGCACTCTGAAATTATAATTTATTGTAGAGGGGGCGGAGAGCTCCGCCGAAAAAAATTTTCCAGCCAAATCTTCCTTTTCAAGAGGACATTATGTAAAACAAATTTGGTTATGCTAGATCTTGTAGTCTTACAGACATTTACGATTATTCAAATATTAACTAATGGGGGGAGTGGGGTCGGATCAACATAAAAAAATAAACTTGCCCTTTCGCGAGTCGTATTGATTCTATACACAAAACTTAGCTTTTATAGTTGGCGAAATATTTGAGATTAAGCACTGTATGAATGCTTGCGACTGATCAAAAACAGGGGGAAGGGTGGTGGCTATCATCACTTTTACTAATAACTTCTGTGTTTATGGTCC